>QVNV01015086.1:0-94269 GCA_014825455.1 Pseudomyrmex pallidus | reverse complement strand
AACGATGAGAGAGACAGAGAGAGAGAGAGAGCGGCCTCGTTACTTTCCGAACTTCGTCAGAAGTGCGCCGTAAAAAAGTTTCCTTACCGATTCCGCGCCCGCCATGCTTACGAAAACCCATAAATTCCCCGCGTTCTCTTTTTTACGGGGCGCGAGATAGGGATGTTACCGCGTGCGTGTGCGCGCGCGATATTTTTTCGAATTTCACAGCGCATCGAGTCGGGACGCCTTTACATCGGACGCTGAATCGCAACGCAGGCAAAGGTATTTAATGTTAATTAAGATACAAATCCCGCGTAATGTCGCGCGATTGTGACAGACATTGAATACCTGGCCAATTATTTTCTCTATCTCTCTCTCTCTCTCTCTCTCTCTCTTGTCTCGAGCACGCGCGCACGTCCTTGTTAATTATTCCTTACAAAGTAATATTCGTTATACTTCCCGGGAGGGAAAGACAGAAGCAAACGGCATCTTGAATCCCGCATGGGCCTTGAAATTTGCTTTAATGTCATAGGAATATTACGAGGGAGTTTAATGCGCATCTCCATGTCGGCGAAATAGGAGCCCGGCTTTCAAGCAGCCGTCGTCGTGTCTCTTCTGCCGACACTCCCCGAGTGGAAAGGACCCTCCCCCCCCCCTCTCTCTCTCTCGCCATTATCTCGAATTCTGTTTAGCACGTTTTCCCGAGTACCGGAAAGAAAGCTGCGAGAGTTGCGTTATGTATAAACTCTCGCTCCGCTACGTAAATGCGACTACGCAACTACGCACGTACGCAAAGCACCCGTTTAACGGCGACATCATACTTTCAAGTGTACCTATAGTAAAACAAATCGCTTCGCATCTCTCGAGCGCAACCGACCCCGAGCATGAAACCATCTCGCACTTGAAAACAGTTTTCCGAGATAGTTACAAAACTTCGTAAAGAACGATGTAAAAAATAAAAGTCCGTGTGTATATAAAAAATTTATTATTATTATCATGTTGCTCGGTAAATAAAACAAGCGGATATAACCTCAGTAAAATTACTAAATACACCTCCGCTGTATCTCCTTAATGTTTTTGCTTCGCAATATTGTACATCAAGCGCGCGCGAACGCAAACGTTCTCCGATTAAGATCGTCGTGAGCGATCGCCAGTTCTTTCCTTCGCAAAAAAAAGAAAAGCGAGACTCGGCGGAACCTGTCGTCCTCGTCGACCCCGACCGACGGGGGGGCGGCGGCGACGGCCTCGGCCTAAAAATTGAATTTTATCCTCTTTTTCCCGGGCAGCGCGCGGGAGGCCGGCTCGGTGCGCCGTAAATTAATTTACGCAAATCTTCCGCGGGCATGAATTTTTCCAGCACTAATTTCCCCAGAAGCTACCGCGGCTCCGCGAGATACGGTCACACGGTCGAGGCAAGCCGTTACCACGGTAATTACCTTCCTACCTTCGTTCCGCTTCGTCTTTTTGTCTCATAACCAAGTAACCATCTTAATTGCTTTTGCTTTCCTAACTGTGGATACCGCACTAAAGTCCGGCTCGTTTTATACGGAGGAATGTCCCCTCCCTCGCGCTTTTTCCCATCTCGCCTATCCTTGTCGTTAGCGACTATCCGCGGAGTTATCCCATCTTCGTTCTCCAAAAAGGTTTAAGGTGGATTTTAAATTCGTTCGTTTTCTTTTCCCTCCTCTCTCTCTCTCTTTGTCACTCGGCATCGTCCGCGGAACCACCGATATTTTTTCATTACGCCTCCCCGTCCATTGTTTTTTTTTTTTTTTATTTTTTTTATCGAGAGCGATGATAACATCACTACTTCCTCCGCGAAGGAGTCGAAGAGAGCGCTCGGTCGCGAAAGGCAATCTTCCTAAGAGAATCTCAAACGGTACGCCACGTCGCCCGCGCCAATTTTCGCTCCGTTAACCATCACCTTGCCGAGAGAACGGAACGACGACCCTCGTTATTTCCCAAGGAAAATTTCGCGCGAAAAGTACGATCGGGAACATCTCGCCGAAACGAACAAACGGAACTGTCGCGCGGATGAACGGTTCGCGCTATGATGATTCCAGTCACTTTTCAAGAGGATTTCTCGAAAAATTCACATATTGAAAATAATTTTGTGTTATTTAATACAGAGACAGAGGAGATAATGTACAACGTGGAAAAGATTAGCGCGGAAATGTTATTAACGTTTCATTTATAATTCGAAAAAAATCCTTTCCGCGTTTGGTCTCTTTCGCAAGCGGTAAGTAAGGAGAGAGAAAGAGAGAGAGAGATTGGTTAAAAGCGCGACGGGTGAAAATATCCCGCAAATTCACTCAGACTTTTTCATCCTTTCTCTCCGTCGGTTGCCTTTCTTGCGGCGGTAAATCGCCGGCAGCGCGGCAGCGGCAAAAGCGCACGATTTCTCGCTTCCAGGATTTCTGCCGCGTTTTCTTGCCGGTCATCAAACAGATAAGCGCACGGGGCGCAAAAGCGTAACGCGGCGACGCGCGTTACGCCGAGTCTCCTCCAATTTTACGAAAAGTGGGCGAATCTTGATACAGTTGATTGCCTTTCAGAAACTCCGAACATTAGTCGCGAGACAGACAAGGATTTATCGCGGGCGAGACAGGTCGGTTTTAATACGGACTCTCTCTCTCTCTCTCTCTCTCTCTCTCTCTCTCTCTCTCTCTCTCTCTTTCTTGGCGCACGAGAATTATTACACCGACAACTTATTACCTTACAACACTTGCCACCCACACCTGGCAACAACTTCTCGAACGACGTATGTGTGTGTGTGTGTAATATACGTGTGTGTTACGCGCGACGTGTAACGTGCCGCGCGTCGCAACTACTCTCCAGGACAGCTCAAATGCTCGTTTTTCTCTTTTGGAGTAGTTTTCTTTTTCCTATTGTTTTTATAATCAATAACGCGACGTATGCACACGCGCTTATTGATCATCCAGCGATATTTTTCTTTCGCGGGCTCCGACTGTCATATCAGATCGAGATGCGCTATCAAGATCCACGCGGGACACCCAGTGCTGACACGAGAGGTAATCAGCTGGCAGCGGTAAATAACATTTTCATCGGTCGGTCGATCTGACAATAATAAGGAGGTCGCGCGCGATTATTTTCCCGGAATGGCCGTAGATACACAGGGTGCCTCCGACGCTGCTGCCGGTCGATTAATCATCGGCAGATTCCCATCAGCCGGGGCATATTTGCACGAACAAACGCTCTCCTCGCGCGAAGAGGGAGAGAGAGAGAAAAGCAGCTTGTCGTCGCTCTCTCTCTCTCTCTCTCTCTCTCTCTCTCTCTCTCGCCGCAACTCGTGCGAATTTCTGTCTACCGGAGTTGAAATCGTCGTAAATCTACGAATGATTCTCCGGGATCGTCTCTGTGCCGGCGCGCGGTACGTAAACTCCGTCGTTTAATTGCTCGCTCGGTCAAACGCCCTCGTTAATTACTTCCGATTTAATTAGCGTTTACCCTCTTACACCGGAGGGAAGACTCTCCCTCTGTTCAACTCCCGCCGCTCGTCCCGCCAGTTGTAAATCATCGAATTTGGATGCTCCGACGATCCGACACGCCTTGTACAGCGAGTCGCGCGAGTTTCTACCGCGTTGCGCGCGCGCGCTCTTTGTAGAGACATTTAGTTTTCTGCTCGAGAAAGTGGATTTTGGATGGTGGAAATAGATTTGTATCCGGGGCCTCCGGCGGCGAGCGCGCTTAATGCAGTTCCATAAAATACACGAATACCGCCGAAAATGTTTGCGCGCGCGCACTGTATTTAAACGCTGTTTCGCGGAAAATTCTCTTCGTTTCCAAGATTCTCTCCGTTTACTTGATAAATTTGCAGTACGGAAATATTATTTTCCCACGTAATTAGGAAATGGCGAAATCCACGGGACAAACGTTTCGGACGAAAGATCTTCTTCAACGTGCGGTATATATCATTCAAATAAAATTAAAGAGGAATTGTGTGAGATCGCGCGTCCACTCGGTGGTCGCGCGACACGTCGCTTTAACGTCGAAACAGAGTCAATACGGCACGAAATGGTCGCGCACGCTGCTGATCGCGTCGGAACTAGACGCCGAACTGTTGGAGCACACCGTTCGGACGGTATTAGTTTTCTCCCTTTTTGGAAACTGAAACTCTTGCTCTCTCTCTCTCCGGGCTCGAAAGAATTGCACGATCCGATAGTCCCGACGTTCTCGCTAATGGAGCGTTTGCGGGAAACGAAACAAATGGAACCGCGCCCTCCGAGCTTCTCTTTACAAACGGTCTCCGTTCGCCGCTGACTATCCTCTTGGATTTGTCTTGGAAACCTCCGAACGGACGGAATGTTCGACGGACAATTCCGCGCGCGAAGCTCCCCATATCCCTTGCCCGGAAAGAGGGATCGATCGCGTCCGTTGGAATGGTCAGTGTCCCGAATATTCGCAACTTCGAAGTCTTCCTCCGGCGCTCCATTTTCTCTGTGTTCGCGAACAATCATTTAATTATCTTCTCTGTTTTTGTTTCTCTTTCTCTCTCGACGTGCTTTTATTTAATCTAGTCGTATCTTTCGTCCGTCATGACACGGACGAAAAAAATTCAAAGTAAATTCTTGTTGAAGAAACGAGAGTAAAGTTTTATTTTCTCGAAACATATACACTCGTAGAACACTGCGGCGATAAATGGCACATTCGATGGTAATGAATGACAAGAGAGCCGGGGGGTGGTTGCTTAATCGCGACGCGGCATACGATAAGGAAGAATGCGCGCCTTTAAACTCCTCGACTACGATATATAACGGCAATTAAATTTACATACCCACCCCTCCCTTTTCCTCCTCCTCCTCGCTGTCGTGCGAGCGCTGCGCTAATGCCCGTCCCGGTCGGTTAACAATTTTCCCCGTATCTGCTGTCATTTTTCTAGTCTGTCACAACGGCACGGAAATATTCATTTACCGCGTCATTACGATCGTTTCCTCCTCGTCGTCGTTTGCGCGAAACATCGTGTCGGGCCACACGCGTAATTACTGTCCCGAGACAGGGATCGACAAAGGAAAAAAAAAAAGGGACAGCAGCGCGATATTTCAACACTCGGCGAGAAGCCAAGCTCATTGCTGATCGCATTTTCGATTGCGAATTGCGACGACGACGCCGCGAAGCGAATCGTTTGCGAACGCGCGCGAAGAGAAAGAATCGTGCGCGTTTCTCTCTCTTTTAAGCGCGATTATGTGTATGTATATTTTATGTATATGTAACGCAAAAAGGCTCGAAGTATAATTTTATATACGGGCTGTATATGCTCGCCATTGTGCAAGATTGATGAGAACATCGGTGTAAATATAAAGCGTGTAATGCTCTCATCCGACGCGAATATGCATTTCCATATTTTCCGCAACGAGCCGATATATATATTTTGCAGGCCGCAAGAGGGATGCCGGCGGAAGGGGATGCGCTCGTTAAAGCGCAACGCGACGGACGAGGCGCGCACCACTCTCCCGGGCGCGATAATTGGATTCAATAAAGTCTCTTCATTTACACGACACTCTTCCTCGCGCGCGCGCTCAGCTCAGCGCGATTTCTACATCTCTACCGTCTTTGCGCGCGTGTTCTGTGCATGGATAATTTGAAAGTAATGAAAAGCAACAGATAACGAGAAGAGGCGACGGGAAAACTTTTTTAAAGCGGATGGAATTGCTGTATCTCTCTTCGATTATTTAATTAACTCTCGAAGAGATGTTTTTTTTTTTTTTTTTTTGTTCTTTCACAGACGTTGCATATCCGCGCGGAAACTGATATTATCGCCCTCCGTGTTTTTAATCTTTCAAGCAGCGGTGCTTCTGTGTGATGTTACGAAGCACATCTCTCAAACACTTTGTCGCCGAGGACGAAAGAGAGAGCGGCAAGAGATGAGAAGCAAGAAGCTTTAAAAGAAAAATACATAAAAATATATAACACGATGATTTGAAGCGTGCTCGCCGAAAGATATCTAATTTTAAAACCGCGAAAAAATATCCGCGCGCAAGAAACTCCATACTGTGTAGATTCCAAGTGTGTGCGTGGTGTGTGTGTGCGCGCGCGCGCGAATTCTGTTACCGAAATGTTGTGTATACCGGGGAGAATCCTGACGTTTCTTGTTGGAAAGACGGAGTAAGGCCAAGAAGATAGCGACGAGTCGGATAGTAAACGCGCGAGTTAACGTGTGTGGACGAGAAAAGGAGGTTTGTGTCTGGAGGAAGGAGGGAGAGGAGAGGGCTGCGGTACATGTACGCGGCGGTAACTCTCCGTTACATAAGTGATTGAGGTTAAACTCAGTGGGGAAGGATTCGGAAACTTCTTACGGGCCGCGCAGCTGCCAGACGTCCCGCGCTTTCCCATCCCGTCCCGCGTGACGTCGTCAGTTTCGCGTACACGTTACCGCGCGCGTACGTTTCATAACGGTGGTTCTTCGACGACGACGACGAGGACGAACGTCGAGGAGAGAGAGACGTCGGGGAATCGATATCGCATTAAAGATACGTTCCGTGTGAAATTTCGGCGCGGGAACGGCGCGGCGGAGAGTGGCGCGTGGAAATCTTCTCCCGACGGACAATCCGGAAACGTCGGTTGTACGTCGAAATATCGGATGTTGCTATTTTAATGCCACGCTGAAAATGATATATCACTGACCAAAAAACTCGATAGGGAATCGATTGTGCCGCGTCAAATTGCGTGATAGATGGGCCGGTGTTTCGAAATAAAATCGACGAGCCGCTCTATCGATATGTTTTTTTACAATATTTCTTTTTTTCTTAACGCGTGTTACACACATCGGGGGGGGGGAAAACAAAAAAATAACCGACGCGCGGAATGCGCTGCGTTTCGCACAGACGACGGCGGCGATGGGGGGATCCCGAAGGCGGGGGGTATATTTTGCGGAAGTAATTAAAACGAACAATAAGCTCGCGTTCTGTTGCCAACTTTTAAAAGTCCATTTCGCGATATAATGGTACTTTCTTTTCGTTTAATTCTTGGGCCCGACAGAGAGAGAGAGAGACTTCGTCCTCTTATCTGCGCGAAGACACGGTATCGTCGTCGCTGCAAAAAAAAAAAACTTTATAACACGTTTAGAGTCAATTAAAAATCTTTCAACAATTCCTTTAACGATCGTTCAAGCCGACGCTTTTTAATAGACCGCCGTTATGATTATTTGACATTTTTATGAGCACCGTGGTATTTCGAGAAATGTGCGTTTCGCGTCTCGTTACTATTAACGCGAGAACGGCACACAGCGAGGTGCAGCGGGATTATTTTTCCAGCGCGTTTCCGTTGTTATTCTTACAATTTAACACAATGTGGATGTGTGTGTGTGTGTGTGTGTATATATATATATACATATATATAATTCATAGAAACGCTCTGGCGCTGCCGACTCTTCGATAGTCGACTGGAAATGCAAAAGCGAGTTAGCTGAAATTAATCGAATTACAGGATCCTCCAGCGAATTCTGAGTGATCTGCATCGAACACTTTGTCTTGGAATAACTACCGACGTTCGACAAGGAGTATGAAGTGGTTAAGCCAGTTAAGGGTCTACACCAAACACGAATAATCCAATTTCTGCACCGAATGCCGTGAGGTCAACAGAATTTCGGGCACGTCATTGTGCTTCCAAATTAGGACACTGCCACGCCTTAAAATACACAAACTGTTACCGAACTTCGACGTTATCTTACGTAACACCGAGAGTGTGAAGTCCGGGAAGTATAACGCGAATTATTATTAACGCTCACCGAGAAATGAACCGCGCGTGTGCGTGCAGCGCGCGTGTTGTTGCCTAGATTCGCCGATAATAATTCGCCGGCTATTATTTAGCAAATTTATGCGTTTGGAGAAATGCGTCCGTACGATTTTCATTGCTAATGTTATATATAATATATTTTAATAGTTATTTGATTAAAATTACATCTAAATTGCGTATTAGAGCGGCGGAAACACGCGCTCAACCGCGTGTGTAACGCACTCTCTCCTCCGAGCTAAACTAAAATGATATTCAATTATTTCGTTTTGCGCAGAGTAATGTTATTGCATTACGAACATACGAGCGCGCGCGCGCTCGCGCGGGAGAGGGTTGCGCGCAAATTGGGATTCTGCAACTGCATTAGCGCGAAGCCGTCTCTCGTGCATCTATATCATTAAGTGAAATGGAACTCTCGAGGAACGAGAGAGTGAGAGAGAGAGAGAGAGAGAGAGAGAGAGAGAGAGAGAGAGACGCGCGGTAATACATCCCGCGGTGTAATTAAGCATAACGGACGTCAACTTTGGAAAATCTTGATACCCCGGCCATTCCCCATTAATACCAGGCCGAAACCGCGACGTTGCATGTTCGCGTGCACTGCGAAATTCGCCGAACGCACGAAACACATTGTTCCCTAAGACGTCTCCATAAGAGACAAGAGGTAGAGAGCGTTGCCTATATATTATCCGCCGGCATTGTCCTATCCCGATAAACCCTCCTTCGCTTTCAACAGCACTAGAGGCCGCCGCCCTCCTCCACAGCTCCCTCTCCGTGCTTCTTCGGTGCGGAACAAGTGCGGAAAGAAAACGCGGAAGCGCGGACTCTTGGAGCGAGGGAAAAAAATGAGGGAAACAACACTCGGCCGGAAAAAGCCGGGATGTTAATTTCTCTTTCGAGTTTGCCGACAAAAGATATTCCAAACGAGTAACATTACAAGTGTAAAAAAAAAAAAGACCAACTCTCTTTCATCTCCCTTTTTTTTTTTTTTTTTATCTGGATGTTATATTCACTGATTGTATGTATTTTGTAATTTGCAATGCTGTTGCGTATCATGTTTTCTCTTTCTCTCTCTCTCTCTCTTTCCGGGAACGTGGAAGATTTTATTGGCGAAACCCGAGAGGAAGTGGCAGAACGATTTCTTGATAGCGCCACAAGTCGGGAGTGGACTGGCGAGGTATATATATCGCTTTTAAATCCGTTAATGCGGGTTTTGGAAGGGCAATTTGCATAGGTTTCATAGCTACGTATAACGGAGAGGAGAAGGGGAGGCTATCATTGCGACTAGCAGAATCCTCGGGTTTCGCTAATCCCTCGGACTTTACCTGTGACGCTTCGGCGTTAAACAGGTTAGTTCGAATTGCACTCGGACGCGCTTGTAACACGGCGGGAAACTGCACTTGAATAAACTTCTGAAAGTAGAACTTCTCCTTCTTCCTCTCCATCTCTCTCTCTCTTTCTCTCTCTCGTCTTTTATTTTAAGAACACGATATTGGCTTTCCGCTGAAATCTTCTTTTCCTGATTCCATCTTATTTTGCCCGCGCCGTTTTATCTTTCTTTATTCGTTATCCTTGTTCCTCGCGAATTTCTCTTGCTTCTTATCTTTGCCAGCAATATTTATTATTTTCTCTCTTTCTCTATCTCCTTCTCTCTTCCTCTTTTTCTCTCCGTACCGGCGATACGCATCTT
Source organism: Pseudomyrmex pallidus (assembly GCA_014825455.1). NCBI lineage: Eukaryota > Metazoa > Arthropoda > Insecta > Hymenoptera > Formicidae > Pseudomyrmex > Pseudomyrmex pallidus. The sequence continues at coordinate 84,851 of QVNV01015086.1, read as the reverse complement.
AAAGCACGGCGGGTTTGTGAAAAATCGAGATACGTCGTATCGCGAGACATCGATGACGGAAAGTGTTTCCGTTCGACTCTCCCGCTGCGCACACACTCAGAAACTACTCTCTCGTCTCTTTTTTTTTTTTCCCTCCGCCGGCTCCTCTTTGTCACGTTCTCTTTTTTCGCGCTCGGTGACGTTAAATCACACGAGAGGCAATAAATCCTAACGCGCTTCCTGGACAGCTGATTCGGCACAAAATATCAGCACGAGCGAACGCTGGAGCACGGACGACGACGACGACGACGACAACGCGCGCGCGTTTATTTCGCAAAATCAGAATATCCGAGGTATTTACACATTGTTCAAGCTCGTGTAATTTGTATCAACATTTGCGTTTCATGAATTATGCACGACATAGGCAGATAAATGATTAACGGATTACGCGCGGGATGATTCTTGCTTTTGCCGCGCGCGAAGCGTGTTTTCGAGACCGAATTACCGCGATAGCCGATTCGTATAATTCCTATCGATTTGAAATAAGAAGAGTTGTGCGGAGGAATCAACGGCGGGACCTTTAAACGGACAATCGGTGGAAGAAGACGAGAGAGATCCAATAACCCGTCGATGAGGGAAAACAGCGCGAGAGAGGATTGACAGCGACGCGATAAGAGAAGAAAGCGATGGGAAAAAAAGGGGAATAGAGGAGCGGGGAATAATGTAAGGTATTGGTGGCGGAATAAAAGCGAGGGTAGTTACCAATGGCGGTCGGGGGAAAAACTCTCATTTGATTCCGCCCTTGCTGAAAAAATTGCATTTGTCGCCGGCAGCCTTTGGGCTCGGAATAAGATACGGTTCCGGCAAAAGGAGCGCCTTGGGGCTCCTTCCGCCGGATCAGATATTATGTTAAACGTTTTTAGTTATTCACTCGACGCTCTCTGTCTCTCCCTCTTTCTCTCACTTGCGCGCGGCGGCACTTTCCTCTCTTCCTCTCTCCCCCCCTCCCCATCCCTCGTCTTCTTTCAACCGCCTTTGGTAATCGAGATCGAATCGAAGGCTCGCCGTATCTCTTCACTTCTCCTCGCTCTCTTCTCTCTCTCCGCAGCCTTCGAGAAGAAACGTGGGTAGATTAGGTATCAGTCGACTCGCAGCAAGGGACACCTTGCCGCGTAAAGGCGAAATAAAAAAGAATTGGGGAGATGATAATAACAATAATAATAATAATAATCTCACTGGCACATACTCGCGTATGTGTGTATATACGTATATAAATGCTGCGTACACGAACGGGGGCGCGATCGATACAGCGCACAGAAGCATTTATCTTTCACACGTAACGCGCCGATTAAGGGATATCGGAAAAATACGATGTAGCGGCGAAAGAAGTTAAGCCGCGGAGCGAGATGAAGAGCGAGAGCAAAGACGAGAATAAGACACGGCAGTCTATATATCTTTGGAACTCCGACCTTCGGGGAGGAAGGGGGGATGCGAGAGAAGAAGAATATACGAAGCTATTTTTCTGCCGATTTATTTTCCCCGAGAAATTTCCGAACACGTCATGAATAAAACGTCGCCTCGACATTAGTGTTCTTAACAGATATATATGCGCGTATTTTCCGTGTCGTCCGACGCGAGGGGGAGAAGAAAAAAAAAACAAATCTTCTCCGCGAAAGACGTGGAGCAGGGTCGCGCAAAACCGGGGGAGGAGACGCCTCCTCCTGACTATTTCCGCGTCAGGCCTTCGTGGCAGCGCAACGTCCATTTTAATAACGCGTCACGGAAACGGGCGTTGACGGTTCCGCGCTCGGTATTGCGCCTGCGGGAGGACAATGCTCCAATTTGGCGGAGCATCGTTGACTAGAACATTTCAGACGTGGGGATGTTTTGGGGAGCGGGACGAGGAGGAGGAGGAGGAGCGCCTTCGAAAGCCCGGAACGAGGGTGCAGAAGACAGAAGTCGGTAGAATGAGAGAAAAAGAGATTTTAACAAGAATATGGAAACGGGAAGATTAAGGTAGCGAGTTCGAGAGAGAGAGAGAGAGAAAAAAAGAGAGAGAAATAGATAGAAAGAGAGAGAAGCAGAAGTTACAAAGGAACGTAACCAGCGGAAGAGCGCGAGGTATGCAAAGTTTGGAACTTAATTCATTTCTCAGGCGTCTCACGCGAAGAGCTCCGAACGTGCCTGACGACTCTCATATTCGCCGAGCAGTGTGCGGTTTCCTTACATCCACGCGACCGCAAATTATTAACCACTCTCTCCGCCAGAAGTCTTAACAAACAACTACATTTCGTCGCGGTTTGACCCGCTTGTAATTTTTGCATTAATGCAAACGCAAATGAATGCGAGAATAAATGTCGCGCGGACGGTCGCGGGCTTACATGAATAAATTTACTGACAAATATTCGCGATTCTTGACGTTGAAACATCGCAAAATGCTGTAGTAAAATATGTCTAACGCAAACGAGATAGTCTTCCGCAACTCGGTCTTCGCGATCGTGTTCTTAAAATGTCACATTTCAGTTTCTTCATTATTAACCTTGTTTCAACAATTCAAGATATGTTGAAGATTGCATAATAAATTGCCGTGTGAAACTTGTTGATATTTTCAGCTCGACAGTTTGCGACTTTATTCGTTACCGCAGTCTATCTCTGAGTTCGCTTCTCAAACTTTTATTCCACTTTATTTATTATGTAAGACACAGAGAGATAACATATCACATGTCTATATTTATATACACGAGAGAGCAGTTATAAGAATTTTTTACATATATTAATTTCCAGCAACAAATATTATTCAGTGTTCAAATATTTTTGTCACCGTACCCCCGATGCATTTTTTAAGAAACGCGGAAAGAGCGACGGAAACGCGGCACCGAGAGAACTCGCGCGCGAGGTCTCTCGGTACACGTTTTGAGAGAATTGTCAATTACAAACGCGCGAGTGATACAAGATAATCAAGCCTGACATTTCGTCGGAATCGTATCGACGGGAGAAATGGGTAGGTGGGGCCATTTGGTAGCCGGGAAATATCGATTTATCCGGAAGCTCTCTCATATCGCATGCAAATAAGCTCACCGTGTGTAGTTGTTTATTCGGCGCGGCACCGCTCTCGCTCGCCTAAATTCTACCTTCCCGTTCCCAAGTAATCGACGACCTACAAATTCATCCGGCATGTTTGCTCAAACGTCCCGTCGTAAACTATGATTAGGTGGCGTGAAATCGCTTCGCGCGATTACACGTGCGAGAGGACACACACGTCATAACAGCGAGGTGTGACAATTCGCTTTACTCGGTCATACCTGTTACGTTGTGTTCCCGATCCGCGTTGTAAAGAACGCGTCTCGTAATGAGTTTTTCTCCCTCGTAATTCGCGCCGAGACATCGTCTCTTCTCGCGCGCGCAAACGACACTTTGCAGATTTAAATATCGTCGTTGCCGTCTCTTTCGCTCTTCTCTTTTTTACATTCACGTGTGTGTGTGCGCGTGTGTACGTAATGTCAAACCGAATAAATTCCCTAATGTTGGAGAATATACGCGCGCCGCGTACACAACGATGTAACCTACGCAACTAATGACACAATAAATATGCATCACGTCGCGTCGTTTTGCAACTGCAATGCGTTTAAACTGCGGTGATTACAATATTCGTGCGATGTTGCCAGTAGATTAGGATCGCATCGGTCAGACAAAATAGGTCTCCCGTGAAAATGTAATATGCACTGATATAATAGATCGATAATGTTTATATTATGCGCCCGCGCACACGTCACATATTATATTGAAAATTATATCCAATATATAAACTCTATATACGCGGTTTTAGGATTTGATTTTTGTTTGCGCAAAACAGATCGTTAAAATAATCACGTGTTCTTTTTTCTCTTCCTTTTGTCAATTATTTTAACGTATATTTTGGTTCGCGCGATAAACAAACGTTTTCAGCTTCGACGCAGACACACAGGGTCGTTGCAGACACCGGGTATTTATTTATTAACAAAATCCAAAAGTAGAAACACAAGATAAATCGAATAGAGCGCGAGGCAGACAAATTACTCGCGCGCAGTTTGAAGCGAAGCTCGGAGAAGATGTTCGGAGTTGAAATATTCCGGACCGGAGCGCAAGTTTCCGACGTTATACGTGTTCGGGATGGGATAAATGCGCCGATGTTCGCCGCTATATACGACGCATAGGTCCCCCCCTTCAAGAATATCACCATATAGATAATGCTTTCTCACGTATCGTGTTCGTGATCTATATTTGATGACTCGATTTAGATATTCGAGTACCCGGGCCGCGCGCTCGTGCGCGCACAAAGGGCCCCTCGGGCGGTAACCATCCCGGCTTCCATATTCTATCTGGATCGCTAAGTAGTCCGATTTCCCTTTGCTTCTGTGTGTATCAGGATGTCCCGCAATGGGATATCTATGGCTCAGAAATGCGTTTCTTGGAAACGTTTGCACAACGCGGAAGAGAGTCGCTGATAAACGTACACGTTCCCTAACGCGAGCAACGAACGTTCTCCTTCCGCGCGTTATCGCGCGACATTTATTGTTATCACGCGACGTTACGCTCTCCCTTTCCTGTCTGTTTTCTTTCCCGATCGAAACGCGCGATTCTCGCGTTGTTATTGTTATCGCCGTTACGACGACGAAAACGCGCGTTATTCGCGTTACAAGAAATTGAGAAAACGTTATCTGCGGAAAGACGCGCGGCGGAGAGACGCGCGGCGGAGAGACGCGCGAGAAGCAACACGACGAGTAGCAACGTCGTTTCTCGCATTATCGCGCGAGACGATAATTAATTCCGTCGAGATTATCGAAACGCGCCGCCACTCGTTATCAGGAATGATTAACGCAATACACGTGTCCCGCGGCTTAAGTCGCAATCGGTCGGGATACCTCTTATCGAGCCGCCCGATCGACGCTATAATTTTCGTTTTAAGGACAAACACTCCGGCCTTGCGAACGTCGCGAATTATTTATCAGAGGACACATTTACCGCGGCGATTTACGTATATGTAAACTCCAATTACGAAGCAATTTCTCTCCCGCGCGCGGCATACGTTCGACGTAACTTCGCTATTTTCGCCATCTTCTCCTTCTTCGTGTTTTGCGAGGACAAAATTTATTATTCTCTCAATAAAAGCCGCAAATTTTAATTTTAATTTCATCTCTCCTTTGTGCGAATCGCCGCGATTGCACGTTCAAAAAAAAAAAAATCTACGTTACCCTTTCTTCTCCGTCTCGTGACAACGTTGCTGTGGTTTTCTATCCGCACACCCGGTTGTTCTCGTAATTTTATAAACTACGAGCGTGTGTGTACGTGTCTCGCTTTTTTCGTTTTCTGTTTCCCGACTGTGCCTCTCTTTCTCTCTCCCTCTCTCTCGGGAAGACACTTTTGAATAGCCGCTCGAAACAATTTAACTGACAATTAGAAGCTCGTTTCGCGTTATCAATCCTGTAGTTACGTGTGTGTTTTCAGTCTGTCTCTTTGATTATGTCCTACGACCCCTCGTTATCTATCATCACACACATACATCTCGATGTCGGATTTTACATCCAGAAAGACCGCTTTTTCAGGATTGGAACACATCAATTATGCGAATACAGCGCCATTGTGACACGATATTAGATATGTAACGAGATAAATCATACAAACAACAGGCAAATGAAAAGTGACGTAACCTCGGAGCGATACAATTTTGGACGTAATAATCCGCTTGGGTTGTCTCCCGTTAAATCTCTTTTTTTGTTTTTAATATGGAGCTTGAAATTTGACGTGGTTTCGCTGGTTGCAGTTTCGGTTACAAAATAACATTGTTCCAGCAAGGTAAGGCTATTAATTTCGAATCGTCGATTACGAATCGCAGCGCTCAAAATACAATTTTGACTCTTTTAAAAGTGTTAACACATTTTACAGAATGTATAGACATACTTGGCGCTTTTTATATCATAATGTAGATAAAAACAAAACAATGTTACATGATTCACATCCAGTGGCCTTACCCTACATATCCACCAGGTTGTACTCGGAAAAATTCTGGATTGTTTGTTCGTCGCGAAATTATATATGTGCGCGCATTTTTCGCGATGGTATTCGACGTGCGCGCGCGCGGGCACACGTGCAAATAAGACGGGTACACACACGCATATAGGCGGAGAGATATACGCACCGCACAAAGCCGAGGAAAGCGGCTCGACGAAGAATAGAATTTTCTTGCCTGGTTGGGAAAAGACGACCGCCGGCGATATTATTCGAAAATATTCCGCGAGATCAAAGCCACGATGAAAGGCGTTTCTGTTGCTCGAACGGCTTCGTTAACAAGATAGGAAAAGGAGGAGTCGGATATACACAACATACAGACAGAAAATATATTGAGTGTATATACACATCGGATACATTTCCGCATGAGACGACGTCTTCTCGTTCTTCTTCGTTCTCTGTACGTATACGCGTACGCATATATTTCGTGAAATACGCAACTAATGACGTGATCGGAGATGTCGTCGGGATATACATATATATTACATATATATTTGTCAAGTTATATATTGTATATTATATATTGTATATCATATATATATTTTTTTTTTCAAGTTTGACTTAATGACCTAGTAACTTAAGCGGCAATAATAGCGGAAATACGCTACGTCAAAGATCAGATCGTTAGTAATTTTTTTTTCTTCTCCCGAAATAGCTTCTTTTCGTGAATTCACACTGGCTGACAAACCCTCGGCAATCTCCGAAGAAAATCGTTTATCGGCCTACGCCGATCTCCCGCGTGCAAATTGCCCCCGGTTCGTTTCCCAGAGTTACAGCTCGAATAAGCTCGTGAATCCGTTTGAATTCAAATGCAAAGGCCTCCTTCTTCGGATCCGAGGAGTAAGTTAAGGACCCGTCTTTGCCCGCAGGACGGGAATATGAATGAATTCGCTTATGAGACGCGCAGGCCAAATGAACCCCGGCCCGCCGCCTTTGTACGTAATCGCGATCAATACGTTACACGTATGGCGCCCGTCGTCGTCACGTTGGAATCGAAATGGAACATTTCGCAGCCGCCGATGTATATCGCGTGAATACCTTGGTACGATGTTACGTCAAAAAACGGTGGAGAGCGCATTCATGTAAAGTATACAGAGACTTGCTTGCAAAACAAACATTTTTTGGCGAGGAATAAATGAAAATATTTTATTCGACCCCGCGCGCGCGCGCGCGCGCCCAGCTCAAAAACGCGAACTCAAATTGCAAACTTTAAAATAACAAGCAAAGGAAGAAACAAACCAGACACGGTCAGCGAAAACGTTACAATATGAGCGGGAGCAATCGCGCGTGTGTTTGACCGCGCGTTCGTTCCGCGATATATATATATATATATATATACAACGGCCGCGTCGGACACGTTACCGCGGTTTTATCACTGCGTCCTCCTGGTTTCAGGGGTAATGAACCGTTAATGAGAAATGCCTCGCGCTCCCGGAATTTTTTCGACATTCATTTTCGCGTTATGGTGTCGCCTCGCTCCCGAGTGCGCTCGTCCAGAGCTTTAATTGTGAATTCACGACAATGTGATGTTATGACGGCGGTCGAAGCGTTCATTCGCGCAATCGATCGCGATGAATCACACACGAACGGTCTCCCTCTTTCTCTCTATCTCTCCCGATCTCTTCTCGCGGAATTTAATTTGCATAACTTTGACGCAAATCGATCATTAACGTCGAATTTTAACTTCGATAAAATTGCTCCAAGTCTGAAAATGTTGAAATTCGCGCGAAAACAATGTATCTCATTTGCCGTTCGGTGTAATGAAAAGATATACATCGCGCTTCTCCCGACTTATATATTTTACTTGTGTATTCTCAAGATTTACAACTTTCCCGCGTGCCTTTATGCGATTTATCTCTATCACAGAAGAGCGAGCGCTACCTACTGCGGTATCAAAGAGAACGTATCCTAAGCACGCCGGTAGTAGGATCAAATATCGAGGAGAGGCGAGGCCCCCGATACGAGCCCCAAGCCAGTCATTCGAAAGTAACTTAAGATCTTGACGCGATCTTCGCCGTGTCCTCTTCGCCGAGGCTTTTCTCCCCGCGCGCGCGACGGCGGCGGTCGCACAGAGGTAACTCGGCGTTCGGTTTTGAACTTTCCATCTGAAAAACCGGATATAGCAGCGACTGCTTTTTCCTCGTCCAACCGTCCGCGAACCACCCCAGCTATCGGGACGTTCTCTCCTTTGACACCTTTTTCTTTTTTTGTTCGACACAAGGAATCCTCCTTCCCGATCTAATCTCGGAACGCGCGTCGACTTTTCCGCTTCTCTTTCCCGAGGAAGAAACGCGACGTATGCGCGCGCGCGGAAACGCGCTTCTTTTAGTATTCTCAATTCGAGAGAGATTTTTTTCTCCCCTTCCCGTTCGGCATCACGTTTTCCGTATTTTTGTTTCGCGAACATTTTCTCCGAGCTGGGCGTGTGGCAACAAAACAAACTTGTTATGAATTTACTTAAGCGAATGCGAATACAAAAAAGCAATCGATCGCGAAGCGAAAAAAAACTCTGCGCGTATCGCGAAAAAACGAAGCGTCAATAATACGTGCGCGTTTTCTTGTATATTGTATACTCTGCGATGTGCGATTAAATCCGATATTCTTCGAGCGAGTCTGCGTTTCGTTTTGTTTTTCTTTTTTTTTTTTTGTTGTTGGTTTGCGTGCGCGCGCGCGCACACATTTTCGTGCGAAAGCTCGTTGCGAATTAAAGAAGCTTTGATCGCGATAAAACTATATACGTATATATATGTACGTTATTTCTTTTTTCCCGCACTGTAATAACAACGGATTTCGAAGAGACGGGGTCCGATCTACTCCTTCGTACATACATTCCGTGACTTTGAACGCGCCGTTCTTTGAAGTAACTCGACTTGGCGCGGCATTAATATTTGACGAGAGAAATATCGTAAACGAATCGACGTACCTATCAAAAAAGAAAAAATCCAACGAAGCATTTTCTATGAGTTGCTAATTGAATTCGCTCTTTGATGTGCACGAAGTTCTTTCACCGTTTCGCCGTCGATATACTTCGAACGTCCGGCAAAAAAAAAAACAAAAAAAACAAAAGACACGCGGCCACATTAAATAAAGCGAGCTTTAAAAAACACTTACGGCACGGTCAAAACCGTTTTTTAATCGCTTCAAGGGCAGGCGAGCTATTTGCGTTTGACGTTCTTGAAGCGTCGTTTTTCGCCGGCAAAAGACTTTCGATAATGACACGGACGAGGGGGAGGGATCCTACACACCGGACGAGCCCCCGTCACAAAAGGCGGAAGTTCAACGCGGAGCACAATGCGGGGGCGCTTGGCAACAAAGAGCGGGATCTACGTGGGCGCAGATAGGGAGGAGAGGCGGGTGTTTATTAATTTTGCGCCGGTCTATACTTGTGCCCCGCGTTAAAATGATGTTGTACAATGACGCTTGTACTTCAACGTCTCGCGCGCGCGACTGTACACACTGTCTAACAATGCGACCTGATCAAATCTCGTCATCATTTAATAAACAACGACCTATTTCGGAAATCTTCGCTAACCCGACGACTTCTTCAATATTTCCTCATGCTTCAATATCTCGTAATGAAACCTCAAGTTCAGGTTTCAGTAATGAAAACTCAAAACTGTCCGAATTGGAAATCAATACTTCGAGGGGGAAAGGAAATGTGAAATTTTTACGACGACTCCTCGTAATGTGAAACTGCACGTAAAATGCAGATTGTTCGAATTATTGTGATTCGCATAAACGAATCCGCGTGTATAAATATATGTATATATAGCGCGCATCGCGTTGCAAAAGTTGGAAAGTGGCTACATAATCCGCGAACTTCGGTTGAAGTTTCGCGCTCGATCGTTACATCGCGTTCCTTTGAACGCGCGGAAAAGGAACGACGACGTGGGAGAGGGGAAAAAGGATTCGTAACTGGAACGATTCCTAATAATGGTCGTTTTCCATTTCGCCGTTACACATTAAATGGCAAGTAAATTAATTGTGCCGCTCGCTTTCCCGCGATGATTCTCTCTCCGGAGCGGCGGGGGCGGCGGCGCTGCGCGGAGTGTGCCAAGGAATTATTACGACTTATCAAGGGATTTCAAGAAAAATTAAAGACGGAATTGCGTGGTACGACCGGGGAGCCTCGCGTTTCTAACGAGACCCGGTTTTCCTCGAGAGTACGACTCGCTTTTGACGATCAAAGGAGTCCTTCTTGAGCAACGAGCTCAACATCCGACCGACTTTTTCGTTCCGATTCTCCCAGGAGCCCGCGCCTTTGTTCATTGCCCGCGATGCCTCTAACGATATTTCAGCAGCGAGATAGATCGGAAGAAAGAAGAAAGAAAAAAATGAACTCGCCTCTACTTCCACGCGAGATAGCCGACATGTAACTCGCTGCGATTTGTGTGATCAAAGAATTTTTGAAAACAAAAAAACTTACGTGCCATCTAAATTGAAAGTATTAACACTCTGCTCTCTTTGTGTTTTCTTTCTTGTAAATTGACACATTATCGACGAATAAATTAAACGTCAAACTATATCGTATCGCACGAATATCTTTTCTCGATAAAATATCGGAAAATGATTAGAAAAGACATTTAATTCTTCTTTCTTCTTATTGTCCGCGCTCGCGCTTTTGTACGACTACGATTCCGTCCTCTTTAATTGAAGCTATTTTAATAATATATGTGAGGCAAAAGCGAGATGACACTGCGAATATAAAAGACCTTATCCTCACCCTAATTTTTCCGCCCGATCGACGAGGGTTGCTCAGAAACGTGCTCGACTATAAATCACGCGACGGTAAACAAGCTATAGGGAATATTTAATTCTACGATATCGATCACAAAGACAGAAAGCTAGTCGTCGAAAAAATTGCCGTTAAACGCGAATGTCGCGGGACAAAATCTCAAAGGAAGACCACAGTCTCTCTGGGATTTCGCTTGACACGAGGGAGAGCCAATGAGTTCCCATTAATTAGAAATACAAATTAAACCGAGGCGAGAGTTCGCCACAATTATCTCTTGATTACGTATTCGTGGCGAAACTGCTCGGATCGTGTCGGAAAATAATTGTCGAAGAATTGTTCAAAATATCTTCAAAAAGAAACCAATCTTCTTCTGTGACAATTGTGTATTAATTGCTTCTTTATGTCGACTCTCTGATTTCTCACAATTTTCGGTGTTTTAAGAGAAACCGCGCAGTAAAGAGGATGTAGAAAAACGCGTGAATAAAAGAGAAGAGCGTGGAGAGCGTCACGGAAGAAAGCTCGCGAAATGTTTCGGTTTTACTTAAATTTCCTACGCGCGCGAGAGGATCGTAGATTTATCCGCGAAGGAGTAAAAGATGCACGCGCCCGCTGGGATACGCTCGGAAGCTCTTCATCGGCATATCATCGGGAAGTGTGCGCGCCGCCGCTCGAGATTTCTTCCGGTCGCGTTACCGCCAATATACGATTTCGCCCTCTCAATATTGGCTGTAAACGAGCAACGCCATCACGGAGAGAAAGAGAGAGAGAGAGAGAGAGAAAAGAGGAAAGAAAAAAGATAGAGAGAAGAGAGAGAGAGAACGTTTCCTAGCGCGCGCTAAATCGCAGAACCGATTTTCGCTGCGCGCTGCGATTCGCGCTTCGCCGGAACCTCCGCATAAATCATTCGGTGACCCGAAATTCTCTCGCTCCCGAAGGCGGATCCTCTTTCCCTCGGTAAGAAGACATAAATTAATCCAACTCGCTAATTCCAACTCAAGATTTCAACGGCTTATAGTTCTACGGCGCTTCCGCTTATCATTTATCGACGAAGCCGCCCGAAGGAGGACATGTCATCGACGTGGCAGAGCGTTAACGCGAAACTATAGAGAGAGAAACCTGTCGGGCGACATCGATTTTACGCGCACTTTTGTTCCCGTAACTGGAACACGCGAGGGCGCGCGCGCCCGTTCGCCGAAACTCTCAATCAATTGTGTGCCATTAACCCGTAAAAGAAGCTGCCGCCGCCACAAAAACTATTTTATCCGGTAACGGGTTATGCCCCGTTGAACCGAACTTTAGAGACGAGCGGTAACAACTCGAAACGTAGGTATTTTGCTTGAGCGTAGATTGGAGATATTTAGCGTGCGCACGAAGCGCAATTCTCGCGGTGATTAATCGGGCGATAAATATTTTCGAGAAATATGCGACGGGGGCACCCCCCGAGAAAGCTCAAGAATGCATTTCCACCGGTGGCGGCGGCGGCGGCGTGCGTGCATAAAACACCCGAGGCGGCGACTTAACCGCCGCAGAAATATTCCCGTGAAGAACTTAAATGCCCGTTTAGAGAACGTCCGTTCGTTCAGAGACGGGGACGGAAAACGGGCACCGGAGGAAAATACATTGGCGCGCCCGTTAGAATTTCCTTTTCGTCCCGCGGGGACCACTCTCGGGATCGCCGATGTTTACTCGTGCGTGCCCGAGTTCGGCGCTCGTTCGAAAAGGAATGAATTAAAGAGGATGAGGACGAGAAGAAGGAAGAGGGAGAAGGCGAGTTAGTCTCTCGGTCCCTTATCGCCCTTTTCGAGCGCGCCCACGCTTCGTTGACCCGGCGCGCGTCGCGTCGCGTTGTTCTCACGACGAAAATCTCGAACCTATCGCGCGTGAGACCCTAACTCTCTCTCTCTCTCTTTCTCTCTCGAATTTATTCGTTTTCCACCGGCCCCATGAAAAATGCAGCGCGTCAGCGTGGAATAAATTTCGTTAAATTTACGACGTCGCATCTGCAGATTAAATTCGCGAGGACTCCGACTTCCTTTACTTCGCATCTGTCACCGCCTCCGACGACCATTATTTAGGTCACGCTCGCGATCGCGGTAGGACACTGCGAACACGACCGATGATAAATCCCGCGTGATACAAGTCCAATGAAAGAGGTATTGGCCCGTACAAGACATCCTTTCCTCGCGGACTCGATTCGCGCGCGAAAGGAAACGTCTCGATCAAGTTTTTCCTCGCTCGGAAAATCGCTTTAATTCTCGGAAGCGCGACAGTAAAATCGACAAAACCGACAATGTTTCCCGGTGGCGCGACATCGTGCTGACAAAAAAAAAACTCGCGACCAAAGAAAACAGCTCGGTGTAATACGCGAAAAATGAAGGCGGTAATTGCGACGAGTAAAATCCGACCGAGCGCGGCAACGCTCGACGGGGGAAAAGCCGCGACGGATTCTCTCCATATTTGCGGAAGCACGGGGCCACCCTTTTAAACTAAGTACATTAGTCATCGCTAGCATGCGCGCAAGTAAATCCGCCGACCGAGAAGATCGCGCGCGCTGGCCACGTCGGAAAATTAGATTCGCCACTCACCAAATTGAAAGTCACGGCGAGCTTGCGCACTAGCGCGTGTGTACCTGTGTATTGCTTTAATTCGGCCAGAGGAAAGATCGACTCTCGTAAATCTCGAGACGTAGGTACTCCCATCCCCGGTGGGGTAACGAACCCACTCCCCTCGGATGTAGTAGCGATCGAGCGCGCGACCGAACACATTGTTTTACACGTAACGCGAGCGCCCAGCACGCGCGTCAACGTCGCTCTCGAGTAGCGGAAAACGCGAAAGCGCACTCAGTGGATTATGAAGCGGGCACGCGTACTCGTTATATGTAATCTCATAATATTTCTGTTGACGTCCGCAGTTACGCCGCAGTCCAATAGTTTGCCGCGCGGTTGCACACTTTTCCCCTCGTCCCGTCCCTCTCTACGTGCAACTTGGAAACGCACGATGATTTGTGGAGCGTGTCACCTGGTGCGCGCCGATCGTTTCGACGCGCGATTACTCATTCCGGCTTATACGGACAAAGCACAAAAAAATCAATTCATTTTTTTTTTTTTTTTCATTTTGGATATAAAGTCCAATCTCAGTCAGATAAATTAGAGTCTCTCGCGATCGCGCGCATGCGCGCGTAACACGGAGGGATCAGCGATGTGACTCGTTTTCACAAAAGTTCGATAAAAACGCGTTCACAATTGTAACTCCTGTGCAACGAAACTCCGGGGAAGAGATGAAGCGGAATAGATTTTTCTTTTTTCTGTCGCGAAATTTCTATCGGAGAACGGCTAATCGAGTCAACTAAACATCAACGCTTTTATTGCGTTACTAATTGTCGTTATTTTGCAAGTCGGTAGTCAATAGTCGGTTGTCACCTCCTTCCTCGCCGACAAGAACTCTCGAGACGCAAGACAATAAAAATTACTTGCTAATAAAAGTTAGATTCGTCGCTCGAGCGTTGCCGTACGTACGTATACGACGACGAGCGAGATAAACTTTCGAATCCTCGAGACAAGTTGAATGCGCGCGAACAACTCGAGCAAAACCTCCTCCCGCCCTGGCGTATTCGCTATTTTTGCGAAAGTTCGTCGATGGAGAACGTCGTTTCCTATCGTATCCTGCGCGCAGGAGAATCCCTTCGATTAATCTTTTATTGCGTACCGGCGCGGGCACAGCGCGGCGGCAACAACCGTCCGATAATACGTCCGTATCGTCGTCATATTTGTCGTCCCTTTCTTTTTTTTGACTGTAATTACACGACCTCGTATTGCACGACGAGAGATTCACGCGCATGTAACACACAGAATCCGAATATTAAGAATAATATACCAAGACGCGAGCGTGACAGCGTATTTTTAAATCAAGCCGTCACCAATTTTCGGCGAGTATGAGTAACGGGCGCGGTAAGAGGTTTCCGCAGTATATTTCGTTAATGTCCCAGTTTCGAAGCGCACACTTCCTCGGAGTACGTACGTACGTTCGTTCGAGCCGCATTGCGCGACGACCGAGCACGTTCCCGATCCGTGATGAAACTTTTACTCCGCGACTTCGATATCAACGTGCACGACCCGAACACGGCGCTGCACGGATCCTCCATTGTTTCTCGTCTTTCTTTACACAGCCGCCCGATGAGGTTTGCTCGTTCCGCGCGCATTTCCTTGACTACGTATATTACACATGCACGGAGACGCGACATGCGCGAAACGACGGACCGCGACGTCTTGCCGTGACGTTTTAATGCCCGCCCGGCGGCGATGACTTTCTTTGGCGCTTTTCCCGTCGCTGGAATGCTGAACTTTCTCATTATGAAGATATTCGCGCTACAAAACAAAAAAAAACACACACACACACACAAAACAAAAAGAAGCGACGACGCGATGTCCGATTGTACCGCATCGCCTTTTTGATTACGGAGTCTCATCTTTCCCCCGGAAAAGACCGGCTCGCGGAATCTCGCGAAAACTGTGAAAAACAAAGATATTTTCCTCATCTTCGCGCGTCACGTCACTCTTCTCGTCTCGTCAGTGTCCCGTGAGAGATCGATACAGAAATATGTTGATATTATTTTAAGCGTGACAGATTTTTGTAATTAAACAAACACCGGCCCGCGATAACGAAATCGATAAGAAACGTCCGATCAGAAGGGAAGTCGACGCGCACACTTCGTGTCGTTTTATTTTTCTCAACCGTAAAACGATACCTAGCTCGAAATCGTTTCTCGAATATTGCCGCTCGCGAAATCTTCTATCGAGCGTTTACAAGATCACGTGTTTACTGACAACATCGCGCGAAACGCGCGAGACACACGTCTCAAAAGCTAATTGCAAGAGAAACGTGCCCATCCGTCGCGCGAGACGCGTGCGACAAATTGGAAAATGATCCGAATTAGAAATGATCAACGAATTTTGCAGACGGTCGTTTCCGCCGCGCGAGTTTAAATGGAAAATTCACCGTAAAGTCGGCCTTGTAAAACGTCGGAAAGTTGCGGCGGGTTCCCGCGGAAAGTTTCGCTTCGACAACGACGGGAGAAGACGAAGCACATCTCGCGCAAAGGTTGGAGGAAAGGTGCACGCGCACCCGGGAAAGGGTAAAAGGAGTCAGGAATTACGGTTCCGAATCTTAGCTCCGGCTTTTCCACTTCCCTCGCGCCGTCGTCGTTGGCCTCTTTTTCCGCTTCCGAACCGCGAGAATGGCGCGCGCGAGTCTCTCGGTAATATAACATTAACTCGCCATCGAAGTCCCGTGACCCGAATCGTTCGGACCTTTTTAAAATCGTCTCGTTTCCGTTAAATATTCCTTTCCTCTCCTCCATCCCCTGCCCGAACGAAGTTCTCTCTCGCGGGGGATGAATAGGGCTTAAGTACCGTCTCTCCGCCCTCGCGCCGTCGCCGCTCGACCTCGCCTCTATATACTTTCTGAATTGAAAGTCTGCATTTTTCTCCATCCCGAGTTACTCTCACAGAGAGACGTTATCTCACTTTTTCGAAAGCGAGCTGAAGTGGTTTAACGCCCTTCGCGCGCTCGACAATCCGAAGGAGGATCCAAAATGTATCAGTTAAATTTTACTGTGAAAAAATTTCATTATTTTTCCTCTCTCTCTTCCTTCCTCGCGTAACTCTAGATAACAAGATAATATGTACGTGTGTATATTCAGAGCGGAAGTAGTCGGTTAGTACAAAAGTTCCGTCATGCGCGTAAGCAAATGTGTAAAAAAAACGACGACGAGAAAAGCTGCTGGTTGCTCTCTCTGAAAACTGTTAAAAGAGCTGCTGGGTTCTCAGAGAGAAAGAGAGAGAGAGAGAGAGAGAGAGAGAGAAATCTTGAATTATTTCTACTTAATAAAAGCACAAATGTACACGAAGTCAACTTTACTCGCTTATTCTATCACCCAGATAGATGTAGAAATTTAGAGCAAACTGCATTTCTGAAATATTTCTCGAAACCCTTCTCTCGAGGTAAAATAAATCTCACATGGACGTCAAAATTCGAGGGAAAATTATGACTCGACTCTAATTCGATCCGTTTTTCGACTTCCTCCGAGTTTCAGTTCGATGCGAGTCGATATTTATACGTTCTTTCTATAAATTTCACTAGGATGCGAACGTAGTACATATGTAAATGAAGATTACATTTCGCTCGTTAACTAATTGATATCGACTCTCGGTTGCTATTTGCAATCAATAAGAGGTCAGTTCAAAAGTTCATTCTCGAGAAAAACTAAGTAAACAATAAAACTAGCTGCGGCATAAAAAAAATTGTATCGAATTGATCACAACATTAAAAACTACGTGCATGTATAAAATTTTAGACAAATGATCTTTCTCACTTGATGCAAGTGAATTGATAAAAAAAAAAAAAAAAAAAAAAAAAAAAAAAAAAAAAAAAAATGAGAAAGAGTTACGTGCTTAGAACGAAGCTTTCTGATAAGCGCGCGAGCAAACGATTAGCGGAGAATACGTCGAATCAGCTAGCGAAGCGCATCTCTCTCGGAATATAGCTCCGTCGCTGCTGAGCAAAGCCGCTTTACGATCGCGTTTCGTCCCGTGAGATCGATCGGAGGATTTCGAAGGGCATCGACGCCCGATGGAAACTTTTTCATCCACTCTGCAACGTCGGGGGGGAATACGGACGGGAGAGAGGAAAGAGCCGGGATATATATATATATAAGAAAACGAAAAGCAACCGTAGAAGGGAACGGCGCGGAACGGAAGGATATAGGCACGAGGAGCGGCAGCACGCGGGGCCGGAAGATTACGTAAATTACGAAAGGACTCAGAGGAAAAAAACCTCGCGTCGGAGAGAGAGAGAGAGAGAGAGAAAAAACATCGGTGTTGAGTACGCGGAAACGAAGAGAGAAGAAGCACATCTCTCTTTCGTTGAAGAGAAAGACAAGAGGAAGAGTCGGCGGCGCGGAAAGGAGCGCGACGCACGTAAAGAAGAAGAAGGAAAAGAAGAAGACGAGTCTATCCGCGTGTCACCGCGATCGATTTAATGAGAAAAATGTTAGGTGCCGCCCAGAAATCGACTCTCGAGGGGAAACTCGCACCTCGAAGAGTCTCCCCCTTTCTCTCCCTCTCCCTCTCCCTTCGTTCTCTCGTCGTCTATATATTTCGTCTTCGCGAGAGACTTCCTCCTTCGTCGTCCTCGTTCGCGGTCGTTGTCGTTGTCGTCTTCCTCTTTCTGTCCTACCTTGGCTCATCTTATACAGTCTTTTTGCACCACGTCGTCGTCGCCGCTGCTCCACGGTATTCCGATATCGGTATCGCGTGCTGCTCCTCCTGCGAGCTCACTTTCAGCGAGTTTCGATCCATTAAACCTCGCGGGAGGTCGTCCCGGCGATCTCTCGAAAAGCTCGTGAAAAGCCGGACGTACCCCGAGTCAAGGAAAAGGACCCTTCTTCTTCTTCTTCTTCTACTTCCCTCGAGCTTTTCCAGACTTTCCTATCATTTCCACACTGTCTCGCGGTTTTTCTCCTCGCGCGCGCGAGCTTGTATCGAGGTACTACACCGTGGCGCGCTGAAGCACCCCCGGACCCGAACAACAAAGGATACAACACCCGCTTCGCAATTGCGGCGCCTTCTTAGAAGAGACGAGAGAAAACGTTTTCTCTTGCGTCTTGATATATCTCGAGATCTACCCTGAAGACCCCTGACAAATACTCTTTCATCCGTTTCACAAATCTACCTTTACGTATTTATTTCGCGCTTAAGAAAACGGAAGATAAACGAGAAAGCGGGCGCAGGAGAAGAGACTCTCCTCGAAGAGAAATATTAATTTCACGAATCGGATTTATTATGATTTTATATCGGATAACAAAATGTTTGGCCACCCAGTTTTGCTCTCGCTTCTAATATCGCTATCTTCTAACAGTCAAGTTACGAGCGTCAGTAATGCCTGCGCGCGCGCTCGCGAAACGTAATTCGGCGACGACGCGAGCAATCGGAACTGAGACGAGTCGGAGAACAATTAAGGATTTCGAAGCGAGGGATTACCAGAAGTCGTCGTAACCGACTAAAACGACTGCCACCCTCTCTCTCTCTCACCCGTCTCTGTTTCTCTCTCGGATAGACCTATTCAACGCGACGTCGTTTTCTCTCTCCCTCTCTCTCTTTCTCCTTCTCGCTATCTCTCACATACTTCTTCGAGGTAATTTCGCGCTCGAGTGCACATCCTGATTTCATTGAATTATTCGGTGCGTGAATCGCGGAGATAGTTCGTGACAACCTTCTCTTCGCGGCTCTTTGCGCGCACGTTGGAGGTCCCGGCAGTCTAGGGCTCGCAGGACACGGCAACGGCTCTCAACGTCACTCCCGAAAACCCTCATATTTCCCAGC
The DNA here is from genome assembly GCA_014825455.1 of Pseudomyrmex pallidus. Classification (NCBI taxonomy): domain Eukaryota; kingdom Metazoa; phylum Arthropoda; class Insecta; order Hymenoptera; family Formicidae; genus Pseudomyrmex; species Pseudomyrmex pallidus. The sequence goes on along the minus strand of QVNV01015086.1, from coordinate 65,714 downwards.
GAAACGTGGTTACATAAAACACGAAACACACACGCATACGTCGGGAGAAAAGTCACGCTAAATTTCCAAGTGGACCGTCCGAAACTTTCTTTCCCGCGGGCTAACACACGTAAGGGAGATAAATGAAGGGCGCGAGAAAGACGCGGAGCACCGTCGTAGCGCGGATATAACACGCGCGCAACCAACAAGCGCACATGCGAACGTCGCACACACACCTACACACATCGTTCGCGCCGTTCACGTACACAGAAACGGTTCGCCGGATCCTCCAAATCTGTTTTTCTGCTTTTCTTCTCTCCATCTTTTCTCCCGCCCTTCTCTCTCCCCGTCCGCGGAGTCTCTTCCTTCCTGTGCACCGCGGCAGTTCCTCCTTTATACGATCTTGCGAAAACTTCCGCGCCACCGCGCCTCGTCCCTTCCTCTCTCTTCTCTTTCTTCCCTTACAATAGCTCTTCTTTCCCTCTCTTGTCTGCTCGCGTCGTGACGTTTAACGGTTCCCCGCGCGCGACGCGACAGAAACGCGCGCGAAAACTTCGACTTCGACGGTGATAAAAGGAAACGATTCGGCGGCGGCGGCGACGACGAGATCGTCACCGAGACATCACACAGACGTTTAAATATACGGCAACAGTGAGAGACGCGTGACATTCTCATTTTCCCTCCGTCTCGTTCGTCGATACGTTACCAACTTACTCTGTACTCAATCACCGTTGATAAAAAAAAAAACAAAAACAAAAAAAAATAAAACAACTCCGAATGGGAAAAAAATCCAGAGAACACAATAGCGAAGTTAGCGAAACATTGGGAAAGTAGTTGAAGAAGAAAAGAGAAAGAATAGAGAGAGATAGAGAGGAGAAAACCGCGCGCGCGAGAAAAGAGATCGATGAGAACGAAATCGGAGAAAGAAGGACTTTTCGACGAGAGCTCGTTATCGATTATTCCTGCGGCTCCTCCCCTCGTCACGGTAAATATCGGACAACACGCGAGAGAGCCGTGCCCGAATGAATTTGCAAAGAGAATCTAATGAATTGCACAAGCTCGGATAACCGATGTGCCAATAAGTATCGCCCGTATATATGTGTTTGTCCTCTCGCCGCGATGTAATCGCGACTTCGGTCTCTCTCTCTCTCTCTCCATTTCAGCTGAAACGCGTCGGGAACTAAAGTGTATCGCGCGATATCGGATACCGTTTTCGACAAAAGCCACTTCGACTCCGCGAGAATTCATCCCGCGAGATCGATATAGTCTCTCTTTCTCTCCTCTTTCTCTCTCTCTCTCTCTCTCGCGCTCAGAGAAAGATTCTCAAATTGGCGAATGAAAGAAATGGATCCCCAAGGTGTGGAGCAACAAAACCAGACGCGATAAAAGTGCCAGCACGTATTTCGAAGATGTATCTACACGCGCGCGCGCTGGATACAGCGAAATTTTCTCCTTCGGGACGTTATTGCTCGTCGAATCGTCTGGAGATGCAAATGACGAGGGAAAAACGCACTTATACGTATGTATATATACACGGAAAAAAAACTGCGTGACGCAGCTACTTAAACGCGAAATAAAAAGCCGAATCCGCACGCGAGAAGTCGCGCGACGCAAATACGCGAAAGTGAATCACCACCTTGAACAGCTTCGGGCATAAGTTTGCCGCCGGATAAGTTTGAAGAGAGGATTTTATGACGCGTAAACACAACAAAGCGTGTGCTTTTCGCGAGCGGGCGTTTTGCGCGCCGAAATTTTCCGTTTCCATTGTGCGCACGTTGCCATTTGCAGCGTCGTCAAATTTTCACGACGGCCGATAATAATACGGCGCTCGAAAAATTTGCGAGAGTTTGTTTCTACCACGTCTCCGTAGCGCGCGAGTTCTTCGCGTCACGCACGCAAAGGAAAACTCGCTAATATTCACGAGGACGAAAATCCTGTCCCTCTCTCTCTCTCTCACACACCCTTCATCCGGACTCACCGCCGCGTTTCTACCGCTACAACCGCAGCAGATACGAGCTCGGTCGCCGTTATCTACCTCCGGCATAATTGCCAAATCTCCAGTGTGTCCGCCGTATAAACGCGAACCCACAGTCTATCCGTCGTAACGTTGTGCCGCGCGCTAACTTCGCAAAAGCTAATCGCAAGAGATATTGCGCGCCGTAAAGAAGATGAATTCCACCGACGAGATGGAACCCTCGAGCCGATTCTAACAATCGGTTTTCATCGGGTACGTTTCTCGTCGTAACAAAACTTCGCACACAGCAGCCGTGTGCAAAATCGCGAGATTTCATTTCTTCCCTTTACATCCTCGCTCGGCGAAAAGGAGTTCCGCGCGCAGTCGGCGAAATATTTTGTAATGGTTTTACGTTCGCGGGATTTACAAAGGCAATCTCGCAAACTTTTAATTCTCGACCGCTACAGCTCGGAGGATACGTACGTTTTGATTTTTCTCTCTTACAGCTGTCCCGGAAAGAGATTCCGCGCGCGGCCGCCATTTCAATTTCTTTCCGCGAGTATTATTAGTTCGGTCTATGACTTGGGCAAAAATTCCTAACGGTAATGCTTAGAAAGTTTCTTGCCCCGGAAAAAAGTGTGTATATATTTCCCAAGGAAACCGCGTCTTCCCTCTCTCGCGTTTCCGGCACGTGAAAATAAATTCGTTCTGATGTTACGAACGGGAAACTTTTATCCTTTAGGCTTTTATGGCATGTATTTTTGAGCAAATGCTTATAGCCATCACGCGGGACGAAAAGCGAAGACGTGATAACATTTCGCAATCGCGTCCGTTTGACGCGTCTGTGTGCGTCTTCCTCTCTCTCTCTCTCTCTTCGAGAAACACCTAAAAGTCCTATCCCGAGTTCTCTCTCTCATGCGACGACGTATTTAAACATTAATAGCAGTCGCGACGCGCGAACGTCCTGATTTCGGATGCGCATTAAATCAGTTCAATCGCACGTAATACAAAGTAAGGGATTCCTCGAGCGCTCAGCTCGTATCACAGTTCCCCGATGCAATCCCCGACCACGGTCGTGTAACCCGCGGTGACGTTTCGAGGCGAGAGGCGAGGACTCGCCCAGGTAGGAATGCAAATTTCGAATCAGACGCTATTATGCATATCAGGTAGCCGCGACGGCGCTCGTGACTCACCTCTCATAAGTTCTTTGGTTACCACCGATCTCTCTCTCTCTCTGTCTCCCTCTCACACCCCCTCGGCCTTCTTTCAACGCCCGTTCCACTCTGGCCTTTCCTTCTCACCCATCGCTCCCGTTCCTCCGCTGGGAGGAAACGACGCGACTGCGGAAACTTCGCCTCCTTCCGAATTTGTAATCCGACTCCAACTTTGATAAGGAATTTACATTTGTAAAAAGCCATTCGGGATTGAATTCCCACGGGTCTAGTGGCGTCTTGTAGCCATCGCTGGAAACGAAAGAAATATTGAGACGTGGGAAGAGCGCGCGCGAGCGCGAGAGAAAGAAAAAAAACAAAAATCCTCTTTGAACTCGAGAAAATATGAATCGCGAAAAAAAAAAAAAAAAGAAGAGACCGCGCGCGGTTTGAACTAGCTAGTAGTTTTCGCGTGTGACATGGCGCGCATTGAACGGTTTCGCATCGCAAAACACAGCTCTGGAAAATCGGGCGCGCGGAAAGAAAAACGAGACAACCGATTTGCTCAATTAAGCGAGCTCGTGGGTTCTTTTTTTTGTTTTCACGTTTTTTTTTTCTGCGACGATACGGTTTTTGACGGAATTGTTTTCCCAATCCGAATGCCCGAAAGAACTCCGGCGCGGTAGACGACAATGTTACCCGATATTATCGTAATTCCAGGGCGCGACTGTGCCGTGAAACTGTCGTCGGAGTGGAATAATAAGAACGAGCGCAAACAAGTATTTTATCGAAGCGCTGCGTTAATAATACAACTCCGCGTAATGAATACAGAGCGCGCAAAACAATAAATAACATTGATTGCGCGCGCGCTAATAATAATAACACAACAGTGAAACGAGGCAAGATTCTGAGAGACGCGATTATATTTTCTCATTCGTCGCACGTTGACGTTATTACACGCGTAACAGTTAGTACAAATCCCTTTTTAAGCTTTCTATTTATTGAGTGCGCGATATCATGCACAATTCGCGGCGAAACATCAACACAATTCTCCCCCCCGTAAAGGGAATTCGCGCGCTCTATGAAAGGGACGAGGGGGAGAAAAGGGCGCGCCATATGCGTGAGTTGTGAGCGCGTTCTGATTACCGCGCGGGGAATAACTGCGTTTTCGCAGTCAAGAGGAAACGCAATTTCTAGACATCACCGGTTTATATCTTCCGTCGTTTACACGACGAGACACACGAACGTTATTCCGCACGTGTGTGTTGCGATTCGCAGAGAGCGATATCGCGAGATGAGTTCGAACGGACTTGTCAATCGCGATCAAAAGATTCTTCGCCAAAAAAAGAAACGCGAAAAAAAAAAAAAGGAAGAAACGAATCGAGCGAATTCCCATCGGGAAAACGGACTCATGGGTTCCGATCAATCGCCGCATTCCCGCGTGTTCCGGAAATAAAGTGATTGTGCGCGAAAAGCGAGTTACTCGGCGCGTTAATCGAACGCTATTTTAATTCCCGTTCGCGGAACGCGCGCGCGCGGGGAAGATGACGAGGGAAACGCCGGGAAACCAAGGTAGAAGCGCTAATTACAGCATTTCGGTTCTCCGCGCGCCGCCGCCGCCGCCGACCGATAGAAACTCGCACACGCTTCAAGTTTAACTGCGATATCTCGCCGATGCATCCGCCAGTCGTTAGTTATACCCTCTCTCTAGTCTTGCGGTACAGTGATTAACAATTCCGTATTACCAACGAGGGAGAGGGAGATGTAGTAGCCGTGCGCGCGACGGGGATGTACCGGAGGAAGCGGGAGGGACACCCCCGACATACACTCGGCAATTTGATTGCTATCGCTTCGTGATTCTCGAGAATTTATTTCCACGACGCTAAGTGCACGGCGCGCGCGTAATTTGCGCAGAAATTTATTTCGCAGATGTCGCACCGCGATTTGCTTCGCGACGACCTCGCGCGAGTTGAAAAAAAAAAAGAAAACAACGGCGGACGACGATGACTGCTTGTCGCATCGACAATGGCGCGACTACACTACCGTGATATAATACAAAAGAGACGAAAAAAAAAAAGAAAGGGATTTTATTCACCGGCGTCGCGCACGATCGGCGTGAAGGGTAAATTCTTCGTAAATAAAACAGATGGACTTTTACGATGATTTTCCCTTTCAGCGAGTTCCTCCCTCTCTCTCTCTCTCCCTCTCTTTCTCTCCCGCAAAGAGGATATATAACTCGAAGTCTCGACAGTCTGATTATACAGTTTGACAGGTTGGTCACGTAGTGAAAAGAGGCGATCGCCGATTAGGTCAATGAAAGTGCATCGATTTCCACAGCGGCTTCCTGAAGTTACTCTCCCGCCTCTCTTTAGGAAAGTCGTATTAGGCGAAGTGGAAAATGTCGAGAGAGAGAGAGAGAGAGAGATAGATAGATAGATAGATAGATAGATAGATAGAAAGAGGGAGGCGAGGGAGGGAAGCGAAGGCCCTAACCGGTGAAAACGTGCGAAACGACGAGAGCTAAGAGAGAAAGAGAAAACGACATTCTCTTCCGGTGTTCTTCCTCCTCCGCCCCGGTTCGGTTCTTTCACTCGAGAGAAGAACGCTCTCTCGTTTCATCTACCCCAAGACGTTTCAACCCTCGTCACCCGCGCGCGCGGATAGTCCATTCGTATCTAACTGTTTCGCAGGGCTCCATTTACGGGCTGCGCTTCGTGAACCGAAATGTGCTCTTATTTTCCCCGAGGCGCCAGTATAGTCACCCCGAAAAGAGAGTGCGATGAAGAAGCGCCGCGGGAAGGGCCACGACAATGACGAGCTCTTCAAACGACCAGCTACTTCCGAAGCGTCACTTTCCGGCGGCTCCCCTATCGATCGAACACGCGAATGTCACCGAGTGCAAGAAAAGTCGCGCGCGTGTACATCAAAGAGATACGCGCGAAAAGTAAATATGTACAATTTGCCCGGCGTTGCCTGACAAACTTTACGATTAAATAATGAGAACGCGCGGAGTTATTTGTTACACACGCGCGCACGCGTGTGTGTTGGGTCTTTCTCGCATACGTTTGGCGTACAAAGGATTTCAACCCCAAAATTGCGTTTTTTTAGCGCGTACAACGCTATTACTTTTTGTAACTGTACAATTCGGCAGTTGTTTGTACAACAATAATGGAATGACACGGTAATAAAAATGCTTTTGTACGCGGTTACATTAATGCATATCGACTGGGAATTTTTGTTTTTTTGTTCTTTTTTTTTTGCGGGGAAATAAAAAGAATATTTCGCAGCAATTTCGCTGCGGAAAATAACTGATTCGATTATATTTTCTCCGCGCTCTCTCTCTCTCTCTTTTTCTCTCTCTCTGTCTGTGCATGCGTGTGTGTGTTTTGTGCGTTTAGCTCGCACAACTTAATAAACGTGTATAAACGTCGCGCGCGGGCGTTAATAATGTGATCACACTTAATATTCGACATTATTATATTTCAGTTCGTGTTATCGGTCCGTAGTTATCAGAGTGTATATATATTGAAGGATCGCTTATTCTTAACGCGCGCGCGCGCTCTGTTTACACGACTCAATACGGCAGTGTCGAGCCGATAGGGAAAAATGAAAATTTTTACATAACTCGTTATCGTTGAGCGTTCCGCTATCGTTCAATGCAAACATCATCGTTCTTCTCTCGTTATCCGACCGGTAAACAATTTATCCACCCTGTATATATATGTATATATATCTATATACAGTTCGCTTGCCGTTCGCGCGCTGCAGTTTCCGCTCGGCCGACCGTGTTCGGATCATCGCTCGAATAATAATTCTGCGTCGAGACTCGCGCGCGGAAAGAGAAAGAATCGCGCGCGCGTCTCCCGCGTGATCACCGAAGCTTTCCGCAATAAATCAACGATCGCGGCGCGGAAAAGGATGAAACTCGTAAAACGAACGGACGGACGGATGACGAGAAAGGAAAAAAAAAGAGAATACCCCGAGCACGAAATATGGCCTTTCGACCGGTGGCCGCGAGATGGAGAAACAGAGAGACACAGAGTATGAGTGTGTATGGGAGCGTTAAACCCTCTCCCTCTTTAATGTCATTTGCGGTGGAATACGCTCGCATTGGCACTCTCTTTCCGACGCGCGGCTTTTAGCCAACCTTCCCCCCTTCGTCCCCTCTTACGCGATTCTATAACTTTCTCATTTTGCGTTCGCTTTAACTCCCGTTCCCCCATTCTCGCTTCTTCTTCGAGCCGCCCGTGAGCGCGGAAGCAAAAGCCGCGCGAAAAGGCAACGAGGATGAATGCGAAAACGTTAACATCCCGCGAGCTGCGCGGGTCTAAATCTCTCTTAAATGAATATCCGTCGGACCTGGGTCACTCTCTCTCGCGCGCGCGCGCGAAGCGTGTGTTTTAATTTGGTTTCGGAGAGAGTCCGAGCGTGCGCGCGCGTTCCATTAATAAACTCCGGCCGCCGCAGCTTAGCCAGATAATACCCGGCGCGCCGGGTCGCGAAAGAATGCGCGTGATTTATTGGATAATAAATGAAGGTCCGAACGCGTCGCTGCGCACCGAGTCGCGGCTGTCCGGCAAAAATCGCAAAACGTTACTTCATTTTTTGTTCTTCTTTTTTTTTCTTTGGTAGCGCAAGCACGACGTTCAAATTCGCGCGAGACGTGTGCGATAATACAAAAGCGGTTTTTGTTAACGCGTGTCGATTTCTTTGCTCGCGTTTTTCTTTTTTTTTATTGAATAGTCAATGGGGAGGAATCATTGCGCGTAATCGCGAATGGAAAGACCTCAATTTTCCTTCGCTCTTGTCGCGATGGAATAAAATATTATCTCTGCAACGGAGAGGAGAGAATAAAAAAAGAAAATAAAAAAAGTCAATTCTTTTTATCGTCATGAAAAAAAAAAAAATGTGAGCGCGAGTTCTTTGCGAAATGCGATGTACAAGCACGACGAATTTGCTCGCCAATATTGTTAAATTATATTTTCACGAATAATCTGTATATATGTGTATCTACAGTAAAATGAATTTTATAGCGGTATTTATTAGACTCTATTGTATTCTGAACGAATAACCGGCAAAATACCAGAAAACACAGCTCTCTTATTCGTGATTTCACGTTTCAGCGAGTCTTTTAACCTCCACGCTTGTTTCCTGCCAGAACGCATGAGAATTAATATACGTCGACGCTATTCGAAATGAAATTTCGCGACAAAGGATTGATTAATTCAGTAAAATTCATAAAATACTTTTCATTGCTTTTCACCGATACAGCAAGAGAATTGTCGTCGATACAACATTCCCCATTAATCATATATTCCTCTCGTTGCCGTTTAAATGCAGTGCACAAGTACATATAATATGTGCGTGTGTGTGTGTGTATATGTACACGTATATATATATGTATATCGATGTTAATTCGAGAGGAACGCGAGCGAGATCTCTCGCTATTAGAAATTCAGCAAAATTAAAGTAAAGAGAGAAGATGAGACGGGGAAGAACGAAGAAAGAGAAGGAGAAGACAAACGGATTCCCCTATAATTCCGACAAAAGAACCGCGGGTAGAGTCTTATCAAAGTATTCCTCCTGTATACCCGAAATTAATTAAAATCTTTTACCGAGACCGCCGCGGTTTCGCAGAAATGACCCCGGGCGAAGGCGGCATCCTGCAGAATTTCTCTCGTCTTTCCCTGACGGGGGGTGTACGTGTATGTGAGCGCGCGCGCCCGCGCGCGCACGCCTGGAAACGGGAAGCGAGCGGAATGAGGGTTGAAGTCCCGAAGGTAGGACTAGGCAACGGAACATTTCGTAAACGGGCCGACCGTTTGCTCGATGCATTCGTCCGTATAATTTGCCTGTGCGGTTCTGTAAATTCCTGGTGACTCGCGGCGTTCTCTCTCCCGTCTAGAATATATACCCGTACCCTATCTCTCCGCGTTTTACCGTCTCTTCGTGGGTGTCTGCGTACATATAAGTCAGACGGGAGAAATTTATCTGTCCATTTACCTTTGACGAGCGACGCGATCGCTGCTATTCAGCGAACGGACGGATGTCGTTTTCAGCGCGGGGAAAAAAAAAGAAAAAGGAGCGCACTCGCCCTGTGTTTTCTTTCTTCGGCGTTCATATGCGTGCTTCGCTCTTGCTCGTTAGGTAAAAATATAACCGTGTTTTTATCGCAAAACCCGCTTTTCTTCTTACATGCACTTCAGAAAATCATATACACGGGATCGCGCAGCTCCCCCGAGAATCCGATACAAAACCTCCGGCTTAGTCCCGTGGATTGTAATTCATTCCCTCCGTCAGCAGTTGTTCTTGTTAAGCAATTCACTCGGGGAATCACAGAGAGCGCGGAGTACACACACGCAGAATACGGTTGAAGAAAAGTATCGGTGTATCCGATTCCGTCTATATATTCTCTATATCGAAACACGGGCGGGCAAAATATCTTACCCCGAGACGCCCGAGCGAGGGAAAAATAATCTTGAGCGAGAATGCAAACCGTTTCCGAGATTAACCGGACACGTGCACGTTTAAATAAGTCCGGAGTAAGCAAATTCGCACAAGTTTTTAATCAGGTAGCCGCCTATTTGCGCCGCGCGTACACCAAACTGCCGTGTGATTATCGTCATTTTCCTTTTTAACTTTTTGCGCATGTATATACAGATATACATATATATATCGTACATATAAATTTCATCGGATACGTAATGAGCGTGTGAAACTTCCGTTTAATGGAATTTTACGATTTCATGCGGCGTTGTAATAAAACCGTGCGATTCCATAACGCGCGCAGTATCAAACTAAGGTATCAAATAATTAATACTTAGCATGCAAACCGTATAGTCACACATTAAATAAACAATTAATATATAAAATCGCGACGTACACGGGTAACGTATGTGTGTGCGTGCGTGTTTCTCTGTGTGCGTGTACGTGAGATTTTAATTATTACAGAGTTATACCTTCAATTTCCGCGGCCGTCGAACGCGCAACTGCGCGCCTCGACGTGCATGCAAGTCGGTTGATCGGATATTGAGTTCCACAATGAAAAGGTCGGCGGAAAAATAGACTGCGATATCCATTTTGTATGCACGTTCGAACGCGCGCGTACCTCCTCCTCAGTTCTCCCTTCCTCCCCTTTCCCCCCCCCCCGAACTTTTTTGCTTTGATTTCGTTAATCTGCGTGAAACCGCTCGTTGGGAGCGCTGTCAGAACATCGAATTTTGTTCCTGATTTCGAATTCGCGTCACGCGGCAGTTACCGAAGAAATCAGGGCGACGGAAAATGAAAGCAAAGCCCGGAGGATACGATTCAGACAAAGCGATCGAGACCGAAGAGAGGGGGGGGCGAGGACACAAAACAACACGGCGTTCTTTTCATCGTGCCGAGCCTGCAATTTCGCCCTCTCTCTCTCTCTCTCTCCAGCGCGCGCGCGTGCCCTTTTTCTCCACTCTTCATCCCCCTATCACGGGGTTTTGTTCGCGATACAGAATAAATATTAACATTGCACGAAGAGCACCGGTTGCATCCAAGTTAGAAAGTCGATTCGCGCTGCAGTTTCAAACGGCGCGTATTTTCTTTATCGACTTTAGCGTACTTGTTCAGTGACTATACGCGAGCGATTTCGTATGACTGGATTGACTGTAAGAGCAATTTACTATAAACCGTTTCTCATCTGCTTTTTCCCTCTTTGCCTTCTCCTCTCTCTTTCTCTCTTTTTTTCTTTGCAACGTTCACATTTTTCTCACGGTAATCTCTGCAATATTTTTTAAACGAACAGCAAGTTGCAATGTTTAATATTACAGTGGCAAATTAACACGTATGTATGTGCGCGCGCGCGCGCGCGTGTGTGTGATGAATTTTGTAATTACTCTCATGCGTAAATAGCGTGTATAAAAACGCACGGTTGGTTGCATTTTTATGCAATAACCATTGAAGCTGTTTATGCTCTCGTTGCCATTTCACCGAGTGTTTCGGAAAAAATATTCTTACAATATATAAAAAAAAAAGCGCAACAGCGCGAAATATTGCGTTTTTTTCCTCAACCGACTGTCTCGTTATTTCGCAATATCTTCCGAAATCGAGAAACCGCAGGCGACGTCGCGTTCGCCTATAGTTTTCAGGCCGCAAGTCTCGATATATACGAGCAATCCCCCTTGTTCGCACCAAGCTGCTTTATAATCGCGCACGGGCAGCTGACGCCAAGTTTATTTCGCACCCGGTATTTATCGGTCCGCGAGAAAATCGTAAACCACGGGACCCCGATAACGTAACGGGTGCCAAGGTGCGACGACGAAATCGTTTCGTAGGATCGATGTATTCCCCGTCATCGGAGTTACTTCGATGCAAAACCTATCGACATATACAAGCGACGCTGCCATTTTGTCGTCGTAAAGTCACCGAGAAATCCCGTCCCGACACGTGCTCGCGAAGCAGCCTGTGTGTTTTTCCTTCAAGTTGCTTCACCAGCACGTGTTTTATGACGCGTCGTTTCCTTCGATTGTGTTTACATTTTCTTTACGGGATTGCGCCACGGCACAAATTGATAGACGCGCGAAACAAGCGACACACGTAAACCGCTGTTTAATTACCGAAATATATCTCTCGCGATGACACGACACACGTTTAAATCCAAGTCGACGCAATCGCTCGTGCAATCGCGAACATTCGTTCTTTTCTCGCGCGAGAAAATATATCATCGCTTCGCGCATAAAGCCGGAAGTAAAAGCAAAGCGAAGACTCCGGGGGATAATTTTGACAATACTTTTGCGAAAAAAAATCTCCGAGCGCGCTCATTACAATGTCCGTTGCCGTATTCCGCGGACGCGATCCCTATTACGCGGGGGAGAGAATGTTATTTCTGCGGAGGTGTAAAGAGAAAAATCCTTTCCCCCTGTAGTTGCGCCAAGGTATTATTTTCAAACGCGTTCTCCTCCTTTGCGCCATTTTCACCGGCGCGACATTATTTTTTCCGGATTTCGCGCGAGCCAAGGCGGACGGCAAAAATTACAGAAGTTACACACTCCCCTTACTTTGTCTCTTAACACACACAGCGCGCACGTACTCCTATTTTCTGCTTTTGTTTAAAAGCACGCTGTCGCGTTTACAATTATGTTAGAGACTTTCAGAGACGCGCGCGAAACCGTCTCGTTTAATTAATTCCTCTTCTAGCGCTATCTATTACCATTAAAACGGGACGGTTATATCTATTTACCGAATAAGGTTATTAAATTACCTTCGCGCAATCTTCATCGTCATCAACACCGTATTACAACAAACAGAAGGTTTATTTTGAAAATCAGCTGAAAACGCGGACGTTACATCCGATGGCGGCGCGTTCGCTTTTTGTCCTCTCGTCGATTCATTGATTTAATTACAGCGCGAACACACGCGCGCGCGCGCGCTCCTATTACGGATCATGCGGATCATTGCAAATTCCCGGTAATGACGCGAATAAATTTACGACACACAAAGCTGGCGGAGAAATTTATGTTTTAATGGGGGGATTCTCGCGTAATATCGAGGGACAGAATGCCAAGGCAAAAGGTCCTGACCAGGTAGAGACGCACCTTAGGTCCGTAGACTCATTCTCCTCCTCCTCCTCCTCCTCCGCCTACCTCCTGCTCTTCGCAACTCTCCAACCCTACCTCATATTCAGACATAAACGGCCGTGTTCGCCTCGCTGAGCGCGCCATTACGATGTCCCGAGGGCCGAAACTTCGCGAAAAATGCCTGAATTTATGCCCGGCCTTCGCCCCCATCCTTCCCCTTTCTCTCGCCTTTCTATGGACCTACGTCCCCCGATCCCACACTCCCTTTCCGTCCCCTATCCGTCTCTTTTTCCACTTTCTGTTTGGCCGCCGTTCCAAACGCGAAACTTAACCCGACCACACACCGGAGCGCCGCTCTTTGCGAGTTCGGAAATTATTTGCCGTCGCCCCCATTGTTCCACGCGTCATGTCCTTTCCCCATCCCCGAGCTATTTATTATTGCCCGCTATCGAACGCCGCGCGCGTGCCCTCCCTCCCTCCCTCGCTATCTAGTTAAGTGAACCTGAACTTCGTCTCTTCTTTTTCGTCAACACTTTCTTACCCCGCCTCTCGATGTTACATAAACTTAACGATCCAACTTTCGCTGATGCTCTCTCAAGTTTCAGAAATTCCACGAAGATATTTATTCTTCCTCGTACAAGAAGACGCGCTGCGAACGATTCGTCACGGGAAAGATCCTTTTTCCGAGAAACGTTACGCGGCCAGAAACGAGCAGAACGATCGATTAGTCGATCAGCGCGTCGTAAACCAACGGATCTGAGAAAGAACACGACCCGTTGAAGCGCCTTCACGTAATTACGTTATCTCCGTCTCTCAGCGTATCCCCATTTTTCCCAAATTTCCCGACCGCGCGGATCTACATTTTAACGTTCGAGATAGGTTACGGGGAGTCGCGAACGTTATCGTTTATCGAAATCCATAACAAGGCGACGTGACGCGGATATAGAGGCGCCTACGAACGAAGGGGGGTTCCACACACACACACACATGTACGCGCGCGCACAAGGGCGCAAAACGTCGAACGACTCGCCTGTTACGGATCGAGACACCTGTCAGTGTCGTGTGCACGATCGACGGAATAGTGAGACAGATCGGACGTCGTTCGGCGGTTTATTCGGCGCGATCTCGCGCGGCTGCGTCGTCGTTTAAAACGATATCTTCTAATCCGCATATTAATTGCCGCGGCGCTTTCGCGCAACGCAGTATCTGCACTTTCGACGATGCTAGTCAAGTTTCGCGCGGCACAGGCGAGCTAGCACGGCCACCATTGCCGGTTATTACTCATTCGTTAATCCAGGCACGTCCCAAACGATATACTCGCCTACCCGTGAATCTACGAGCATCGTGCGAGCGCGCGCCCGTGTATGTGTGTATCTACTCTCCTCTCTGCGCCAGGTCTCTGTGTTCCGGCCCGATCGACCCCACGGATACGCTTAGCTCTATCTCGAGCTCTACATCGAGCACACGTTCCGCCACGTGTACGTGGATATTCGTGTATACGTGCACGTATTTATGTATTGTATAATAATGCAACGCGACATCACCAGCGTGTCATCGATGCGGTGCATGCCGCGTCCGTACAAGCAGCGCGAGTTATTTTCGCCGGCAAGATCGACGACGTTGATATTCAAGAGGAAGGAAGATGAAACCCGGAGAGACGAATTAAGCTCCGAAAACGGAAATTCAGAACGCAATTTCGGTATCAAATTTAGCACGCGCGCGGCGCGGTCTAAAGATGAGACACAGTGAAAGATGAGATTTATTATTCACATATTAAGTCGACGGATTGATATATATTTATATACGGCTCGGTGTTCAAAGATAGAATTGGATATTTTTATAGCCCGACTTTATTCTCGAAACAAGAGCGAATGCTGTACGGTATTGAAAATTATTTTCCGGGTTATCTCGCGCCGATAACATTATCGCGCTTCGAGATGTATTTCAAGCGAAACTGATAAAATGCGTGAAAACTCGTTGCTAATATGAAGAGAAACGCGACAATCGCGAGAGAGAGAGAGAGAGAGAGAGAAAATCCTTAAAAATAATATTTACTTCGTGCCCCCTGCGTGTTTCCCGCCTCTTTTGCATTCGATTATTTCCACAACGACTCCCCCCTTTCCTCTCCTTCGTATTATCAAGGAAAGAACGAGCTAATATCTTTTATATTTGATCGGCACTACCATACGTAGCGGCGAGTGCCGCTCTTTTCCCGAGAAGTGCGTTATTTTTTCTCACCGCGCGGGAATTATTCCCGCCGCGAAAAATCGCGCACTTCAGTATTCAGCAAACTCACGATCGTGAACTATTGAAGCTAATGTACATCGTGAAAACTCGGCGAACGAAGTAATGAATCGACAACTTTTGTTCGCGTGCAAGTTTTTTAATTATGTTTTTCATACGCGAATAATACCATTTTTTTTAATACATGTATATATCAATGTGTGTGGATATGCACACACACACACACATATATATGACTGTACGTCATTAAATCTCAAAAATCAAAGCGACCGATTGAAGGTTTCGATGGAATTTTTATCGACAAACTTTCTCGCGTGTAACTCGCTTGGGATCTCATCTTGTACGTATTCGAGAACAAAGTATATTGCCTCCTCCCGACGGGGGGGGAGAGACGGCAAAAAGGGGGAGAAGAGAGAAGAATATGGAACGATAAGACAGTTGTGAGCATCTCGGGATCCTTTGCGAAAACCGCAGCGTCACGCAATAACATCAGAATATAAACGCGAGCAAAGGATATAGAAGAGACTCTCATATACACACACACACACACATTGCATTCTGGATAAAAAGTTAATCTCGATACTTGTCTTCATTCGGTGTCCTAACGGATGATTATTACACGTCGACAAATTGATGTAATTATCTCGAAAACACGTTACAAGAGAGAGAGGGAGAGAGAGGATAAAGACGAGACAAAATCCTGCAGACTCGCTGAACGCGTAACAAAAAGTCATTGCGTCAGCTGATTCGGTCTCTCCCTTCTGTCCCTCTTTATCCGTTAATAAGGCCAAAAGCTTTGAAGCGCACAGTCTGTATCGTTCGGTGCAGGAACGAACGGTCACGATTGGTCTGGTGGAAAACTACGAGAGAGAGAGAGAGAATGGTAGATAGGGAAAGGACACGTCGCAAAAGGAGAAGGAGGGAACACTCTTAAGAAAAATAAGAGAAAACGGGCGGACGCGGCGGCGATTCCGCTTGACGGCGGCGGCGCGCGCGCGGAGGGAAATCTCGTTTTCATTCCTTCGCTAGACCCATATCTCGTATGCCTGCGGGTTGTGTGTATTTTGTCTCCTTTTATATCACGAGATACCCGAGGGACCTCGATTCTATATATTTTCTCTTAGCCCTCCGGCTCGAGTGAACACCCCTGTACTCTCTCACCCTCCCCGTCTTCGACGTAGGTGGTCGCATTTTTAGCGGGCGAAATGATCGTTGGATTTTTCTTTATTTCCATTCTCGGCTCCGCCTTTCTCTTCTCTTTCTCTATTCTTTTTTTTTTCTCTTCCTTTCTCCCCTCCCTCACCCCGGGCTCTTTTCCCGTCGGGAACTCTTGCTTCGTTTAACCGCGACATCACGCTCCATACACCGACCGCGAATTACGACTCAAAACACCACATTCGATCCACCCCTCGGTGCCAGCCAGGGAATTACGGGGTAGATCCCGTTTCTCTTTATTTGTTTTATTTATTTATTTTTAATTTTTTATCTTTGCACAGAGGTTTGTTTTTTTTTTATTCGTTCAATTTCTTTTTGTTTTGTTTTACTTTACGCATTCGAGAATGATTTGATGTATCTACGTGGCATCATCTACTTGTATTTGCTACACAATATGTAATTCGAATATTTTCGCAAAAACCGAAAGTTCTTTTTGTGTCACTTGAAAAGAAATCGACGAGAAACGCGCGATTTCGTGTGTACTACTCTCGGTTTTCTAATATTTTCTAGTTGCGTCACCCGAGGCGTCCCGTGTCCCCGTTTTATCTTGCCAGGTATGTTTGCTATAAATTTCCAAGAGGGACCGAAGCACGCGAGCTACGTGTCGGGGCCCGTAGCTCGCGACGACGAAAGTAATATTTTGGCGACCGTGTTGTTTGCTGCGTCGTCGTCCCCTCGAACATTCCCTCGCGCACGTTTCCTTTCCCATCTCGCACGCGCGCACAACTGTGCATACCTGCGCGATTTTCTCATCTTCCGCTATGCGCTTTCTCTCTCTTATAGCCGCCGCCATAACCGCGCGATTTGCTCCCAGACACGCGGTAACGGTAACACTTTCACGGTCGCGCGCGACACAAAGACTAGGGCGCCGAGGGAGATTGAAGGGTGGAATCGCTCGCGTGAAAGAACGAGCGAAGGGATCGAACTGGGAAGGAAACACTTGACAATATTCCTTCGTTCCGGCATCCAGACCGGAATATATAGACGTGAGCGACGTACACCCACGACTCGGGAATGCGCGCGGCACGCTTCGCGCGCGCGAGAAACCCTTCCTAGCTTAAAGCGATCAGTTCCACCCCCTCCCCATCCTATCCTGCGACACATACAAAGCGGTGTGAAAGTATACAAAAGCTTCGAAGATGAGAGAGAGAGAGAGAGGCGAAGGCACGAGGAAAAGACCGAGGCAGCCAACCGTTTTCTCAGGGCCCTTTTCTATCCCTTCCTGTTGCAAGGTTTGCCGTTGCTGCAACGTCTCCGGCTCTTCTGCACCGTGGCGTCGACGACGACGACGACGACGACGACGCTCTGGCGTTCCAGCTTTGTAATCTAACAAATTCAGCTTATTTATATTCAATGTGGGGGTGCCCGCGCTGCTCCTACGTGCGATGCACGTACGTATTCCACTAACGCGAAATACCTTCTCCTTCCCCATCTCTTTTCTCGTGCTAGTTCTCGTTTTCCCTCTTTCATCTTCTTGTACACTCTCTCTCCTCCCTTCTCTCGGCTGCATTTGCCGGTATGTGCGTACATGTTTTGCTCGAGTTTATTGCTCGCGGACTCGCCCACGCGTGCGCGACCCCGTTCGTGTTGGGAATCGTCGCGTCGTGCGATACGGAGAAAGACGTTTTCTCGATTTCTTCCCTCAATCGGCGGCTGCAACGTTCGCAAATTTCAAGGGACTCCGAAAGCGGTATATATTTGACAACGAGAAATCTCGCTCGCTGAATCGATGCCAGCGCGGATAAGCGATTTCGCGTCCCGGAGAGATAGGCAACCGCCGCCCGCCGTCTCTCTCTCTCTCCGCTTTCGCACGATTCGTTAAACCCGCGCGAAATATCCCGGATACGGCGACATAATGCGAAAGAGCATTTTTGTACGATGTTGACAAACTTACTGAACGATATTAAATTATTTTTTTTATTTTTTTATTTTTTTCACCGAACGCGCGATGAAAGGGACAAGACGATTTAAGGCTCCTCGGTATCGCACACTTGGCTTTTATGGCGTCAGAAAATCGCCCAAGTTTCGTGCACTTTTTTGTGAAAATAAAAGAATATTTCTGTGCAAACGCACGTGAGGGAGGAAATCAATAGAGCACACACTCGTAAAATATACCGGACGGTTTTCTTTTGATTCAAAACGCGAAACCATATCAGCGTGTGACACCGCGGCTGCGAAAGCTTCATATTTTTCGACTCAATTTTGCTGATATGGTTTTGCGGTGAAGAAAGGGAAAAACTATCCGTCGGTATATTTTACAAATGTGCTCTATCGATTCTACGTGTGCGTTTCCACAGAAATATTTATTTCTTTTTAAATTAAAAAAAAAAAAATGTTACTGAAAATGTTACGTCGTAAAATCGAAGAGACGGACATGATATTAATTAAGAAAACCTTAAGTTCGGCGCTCGGATAATTTAAATTACACAATTTTTAATTGAAACATTCAGCCGAATTTTTCTACTTACTTTAAATACAGATGCTATTTTTGCATCTCTAATTTCCTCTATTCTTCCTCTCGGATTTATTTTTTTTTTTTATAGTCTTATACATAAGAGAAAAAAAAGAGGGAAGTAAGACACAAACAAAATTTATTCCGTTTTGCGGAACTGACTCGCGCCGGTGAGGAGAAAAACTTGGCTTTGCTAGATGAGCCGTAACGATCGTGTTAAATTATTCAGCGCCGTCCAAGTCCGTGCTCGAGAAACTACGGACGAAAAATCCTAAAACGCAAGGCAAGCGCCTTGAAATCGCGCACGAGTATTCGAGGGAGGAGAAAGTAGGGACGAAGGAAGTAGGTACGTGTACACGAATTGTACTTCGCTCTCTCTCTCTCTCTTTCTCTCTCACAGACTTGGCTACTTCGCGGGAAACCACTGCCGTGTGTATTCACGTTGCCGGTCGTTTGACGAAGTTTTCCGTATTGTTTTTTTTTTTTTTATTGGGCACGCACCGCACACCCGTTCCGCAAAACATACAGCACGCACGAAAGTGCACTCCTCGGTTGTATCTTGACGATATGTTCCTCCGATGCGTCTTCGCTACTTTCTCTCTTCTCTCTTTTACCTCCCGACGTTTTATACGATTGTCGGACTTATTGGTTCGAGAAGATGCGAGTGCTTGTTTATTTTTCTACGCGAAACCGGCGGGCAGCTCACTCACTGGATCGCGTCCGCGCATCGACCGAGTCATGAACTTTTCAATATCGTTGAAAATTGCGCGCGAGTTGCTTACTCGCGCGCGCGTAAACACGACATTGCGTATATATAACGGCGAGTAATATTTACGCGTTTGTGTAATCGTATTGCACACACGTATTGTTTGCACTTTTCGTTTTCTCTCTTCTAAATCGCGCGCGTACATCTTCATCGCGTTTCTCTTTCTCTCTCTCTCTCTCTCTCTCTCTCTGTCTATTTCGAATGTTTCCTTTTATTTTCACGAAACCAAAAGGGCGCACGAAAACGACTTAACTGCACGAACGACTGCGGACGACACGCCGTTAATTTTATTTGTTAATGTACTATTTAAGGTTCAAGGGTCTCGGAGGGGGTTCCCCGTTGTCCTAAGAGGCGGCATGAGGAGGACGAGTGGAATTATTGATCGGCCACGTACCGGGTGTCGCGTCAACCGCAAACCGAGACGCGGGCGAATCTTCTCTCTCTCTTTCCGCGCGCGATTTTTATATATACACACACACATATATATACTAAATCTCTTTCGCGTCCTCGTAAAGAGCGCGACTTCCCGGCGCGGGTCGTCGCGGGTTAAACAATGTTGCATAAATAAACCGGCACGTAGCCGCGACCCGGCGCCACGTCAAAGATAATTCAAGCTACCGTCCCTCGTTGCGCGCGGCGAAAAACGCAGTTGCGGCGAATGAAGTAGCTACCCGCTCTGCATTAAACAAGCGGGGCCGAGCGCAGTCGTATTTTTGTGTACGTGCTTACTTTTAAACCGTCGGTCTACACCCGGCACAACTACGCTACGTCACTTCCATCTACGGTTTTTCCGAGCAGTCGCCGCCGAGACCGCGATGTGTCTCGTTAATGCACGTTATACGGTCGCGCGAAGGGACCACGTTTTCCTTCGCGTGGAGATCTATAGACACATCGCGCTGATGAAGTTGGAAACCTATATATACATATATATTACATATACATATGTATCACTGATGCAGTTGGAGATTTCTCTATATATACATATGTATACGTCGCTGATGAAGTAATTTGACAAAAGTATCGACCGCGCCGCGTCGAAAATATTCTTTGCTCAACGGACTACGGACTTCCGGCACAGTTCGTTTCTTCCTGTAATGCCGGGCCGGCGGCGGCGCCAAGAAAATCGCTTGTTAGTCCTCATTCGAAAAGAACGTTCGTGTCCGTCCGTCATACGCTATAAGCGGCATGCAAATCCGTATAAATGGGAATCAACGTATTATCCCCCGACATAGTAGGTATATATGTATACATATATATATATATATATGTGTGTATATATATATGTATATGTACAGCAGGCGGCGGCTTTTAACCGTTATACACGTTTTATTCCGCGTGGATAAGATGAATTAGGTTACTGTGATACTACTGCCTTCGCTCTGCTCAACAGTAGGTAGGTATTTCCAACAAATCCAAATTAGCATTGTTAATTATTTTCCCGACCGGAATAATATGGCGCGAATTTGCAATTTACGTGTGCGGCATATTTCATATTTTCGTTTAACATTCTGTGAAACGCTTCGGACGCGAAGATGCTTTGTTATCAACGCCGCAGAAATTATTACAAACTATGCAACTCCGGCACATGCCTTGATTTACATTAATCTACGGAAAGAGAGAGTGAGAAGAGAAAAAGAAGTTCTTTGGTACGAATGTGTGCGAAAGAAAAAAAAATTCCCATCGCACATAGTCGGTAGATTTAATAACCGACACGTTTTTATCGCGCGCAATCACTTAATTTTCAATTTTAAGCGCTTTTAAACGCGTTCCCCGTCCAACGTGTGCAAGTCAAAACTCTACTGGGGTTCTGGATTATCGATTTCCGTGTTATTTGAACAAATTTGCACATCAATTTAATATTTCACGCTCCAGTATCTCTGTATCGTCTTTTCACCTTGTACATCGCGATAAGAATCGACACACGGTGGCGCATGGTTGAAAACGCCGGCACGAATTCTCGATAGCCCTGGCGCGGCACGAAAAAAAGAAAAAAAAAGGAGGGCTATTCGATTATCACGCTCGCTTCCTCAAAGCGTGATTTCTTGCTCGATCACCCGATAGCAAAATCTCGGGGCCAGAGGAGGAGAGGGATGCGCGATGTAATGGTTTACGTATTAAATGGAGCATACCAAGTTCCCATGGGGGTGTCTCCCTCTTCTCGAGCGCGTAATACGTTCACGGACCTGCCATATACCTTCACACAAAGGAAAGCGTCGTTTGCGTGCACTACTCGGCGTCCGCGTCTATATGCGCGCGCCCCGGCGGATGCAATTTAAATTAGACAGACTCTCGGTATTTCCTGACCGTAAGTCTTAACCAAACGTCAGTGGCAGGTGCGCTCTCTCTCTTTCTTCCTCCTCGCCGTGTACAGGACTCTAACCATGAGAGGGCACGATTTCGCGAGCGCCTCAAAAATCCCCGTGATTTACCGTACCCCCGAACTCTGAATTGCTCTAACCCCGGCGAGCATCGGCGACGCGACGAAAGCAACGCCGAACGCCGTATAAATTATTACACACGTTATTATCACATTACTATATTATTCTCCAGGACGAATATATATATATATATATACCTACACACCGACGATTTTCCGCCGCGTCTGTATTAGATCGCTCGACGGCAATTCGGAGGAGAGTGAACATTTTAGCCGTGAGATTGGAAAGAGCTGTCGGGCGTTAGAAACTGGCGATATGTCAGGCTATCACTATATCTAGGACGGAGAGACGAAGGATACCCCGCCTTTTCCCGAACGCTTTATTGAATTTTCCGTGAACGGGAGCGTACGTACACCTCAGTCCTCCGTCGTCGGTCCCGCGACGAAAACGTACCGCTCAAGCGCGCGCGCGTCGTGTGTGTCGGGAAGGGACGAGAGAGGTTTAGAACGTGACTTTAAAGGACGCGATCGAGCGCGAAGCGCGACAAGGGAAATTAATTAACCGCACTCGCACGAAGAGAGGGGAGACTGTTTGTCTGGGGCGTATTGTATTCAAACGATGCAACCTAGTTTTAATTTTAGCCAACGGGAAAACAGCCCGGCCGCGAGTCCACACAACCCTTCAATTTCAGGGGGATGCTCGCGAACCGACCGACCGACCGACCGTCCGACCTGTCGCTTCGCACAGTTGGTGTCTTTCTCTCTCTCTCTCTCTCCCCCTTCCCCCTTGTCTCTCTTCTGTGCACAAGCTGCCAGCCGGTGCACTCGTTATTTGCATACAAAGCTGCCCACATACACGCGCATTACGCGCGCGCGTTAGGCAACAGCCGACGAAAGAGATAATTGCGAAAGGGACGCAAAGTTACTTAGCTCGAAATCGTTTGTTTTCGAGCGGCGCACCGGGTATAAGCGGCGGCAGCAACGCGGAACGTTGAACATATGTATAACGGCGGGGCTGCGTCATGTTTTACAGTGGCGGAAATGTTACGAAATACAAAAGGCGCGCCCGAAATGAACTGGTGAAATTTGGCGTGGAACAAGGCGGAGAGAGAGAGGAAGGCCTTTATATGCATATCACGCTTCCTGATGATGCAGACGCGCGCAATTGAGTTGTATAACTTCTGGAAAGAGTTTTTCACTCGCCGAATGACAATCTTCTCGCGATCGATTTGCCGCGAGAAACCTTTTTTTTTCCCCCAATTTGTCGTTTTTTTTTGTAAAAGTTTAATAATAAGAATTTTTAATTAATACAATTCCAATTATATGAGAACTCAAAAAGAATCTATTTTCGAGGCTTATTATAATACACCCTTTTCGCGTGATACGAATATTATAACCGAACAAAGAACGCAAGTGAGAACTTATTAAAATTTAATATTCGCGACACGCGCACACACTTTAGTAAGTTTTTAATATATTAAAAATAATTCAGATCTTTACATCCCTTCGTTAATCTCTTCGCAGATTAACGCGGAGGAAAGATATCCTCATCAAAAATTAACCAAAATTTTTCGCGAACTGATTTTTCAGAACTCGCGATACCGCCGAACTGAAAATTCACAATTTAAAGCTTTTTGCAGTTGGCACAGCGCGCGGCGAGATAGTAGTAGTCGATCGGCGCAATCCAGAGGAAAACCAATTATGTAATCTCGCGGGAGAAGGTTCTCTTTTTTAATTCGTTGAAGCATATTCGACGCGATCATCCGCCTTGCTCGCGTTTTAACGGATAAAATCCGTAATTCGCTTCAAAAAAGTAATGGAAATAACGGAAAGGACAAGCCCGCAGTGTGTGTGCGTGCACGCGTGTGCGTGTGTGTGTATTAGAACAGAGAGTATTACGTACTCGTAAGCACGTAACTTTAACCGGATGGTTCAATGAGTACCGATGCGTGAGAGAGTGTACGCTTCTTGATGAATCGTTCGCATAATCTGCGATCGATCTGTTCTCTCTCTCGATGGCAATATCCTACTACCAATATGTGCACGAACGGGTGTGATCGAGCGATGGGGTATTTGCCCCCGGAAAGGGGGAATCCGAAAAGGGGGAACCCGTTCGCTCGCTGAACAACCCGAGCGAATCCTAAATCCAAGATTGGAAATCGATCACTGGCCAAAGATACAACCGCGATATTTGCCGTCGCAATTATATCTGACATTTACTCTTCTCCCCCTCGGTTCCTCCTCTCAATGTTTCGCGTTAGAAATCACGGTATTACTTCATCATTAGGGACACACGCGCGCCATGAATTTCGATGTATCTGCGAGCATGGCAAACAAATTGATTAGCGCTTCTCCCCGAAAATTATTACGAAATGAGATAGATCCGAAGAGATCCGTGTGATGAAAGAGAGAGTGTGTGACATGTATCAGAGATGAACGGAAGAGGATTATACGAAGGGAGATAAACCTGAGGCGTACTAAATCCCCTTTTCGTAGAGTTTATAATTGAAGCTGTATACGTAAGGCGTCACAGAGACACCCTCTCGCCTTGAAAGAACCCCGAGAGCGCCCGCGCGGAAGAGAGCAACGTATGGTATCAGCGAGGAGGATACCTAAAATATGCAGCGCAAAAGATTAAACGGATTAACTCGCCAAAGACATTTTTCACATTCGAGCTATTTTTCGTCCGGTCGCGCAGAATTCTCGCGCGAATCTGATAAATTAAACGTCCACCAAAATTGCGCGCGATTTTATATATCGCCGACTATTTTTTCTCACTCAAAAAAGCACATATATAATATTTATATTCAGTTATTTCATTTTTAATGTCGCTTCATATTAAATGTAAAGTGTGACGTCTGCGTTCTCTCTCCCCGTAACATTTTTTTTTTTTTTTTAACACCCGTAAAAAAATAAAAAATGAAACGTATAAAGACGCACATGCATAAGTAACGAACTAGATGGTAAATAGAGTCGACTGAGCGGTTCTCAAGTCTCTTTCGAGCGTCGCAACGACCGAGTTTACGCGACGTACGTCCTCTCCGGATACACACACACACACGCGCGCGCGCGCACGCACGCGCGACCGAGGGCGTAAAATTTTCGGGTGTGGGACCGCGAATACTTTACACGCATCAGGGTGCAACGCGCCGCAGCACCGGTAAATACACATGGCGTACGTGTATACGGGCGGTATGTAACGCGGCACGTTGTACATGAGACAGGCATTTACTCTCGTCGCGAGAGGAATAGTATCGCTATATTCGCGACGCGCGCGACAAGGGCGAGAGGCACTCGAGATATCCCAATACATATTTCTTTCAGACCACCCCGGGGGAAAACGCCGGGGTTCTCTCTTTCCGTTACGATTGAACTACAGAAATTATTAGACTGTTCCTTTCCGGAACACTTCCCGCTGCATCTCACTTCCCTCCCCTCCCCCTCGCACCGTTCTTCTCGGTCTCTGCGCGTTTTTTTTCTCATCCAGCTTCGCAAAAATCCAATTTTCGTTCTATTTTTCTATTTCACCGAATCGACCCTCTTCCATGAACCAAGTTTTCGATAGTTTTCGCTTTGACATCAATGACATCGCGGTAAAAAAAAAAAACCGCGGGAATACTTTTTCGCGGAAATATTTGTTATTTCGAAAAAAGATTCGCGCTCTGAAGCGCCTTTCGAATAATAATGAAAGTTTTAATTAAAAAGTGCACCGTGTCTCCTCTCGTCGTTCGAGACGCAACGAGCCAGGATTTCGAAATTGGCCTAGTAATCTTCGCTAATTTTGACAATTGCCACTTCGCGGCATCAATGAGGCGGATTGGCGAAGAGCAGAATTAAATAAAGCGGAACGCAGTGACTTGACTTGGCCCTCATCTCGTACACCCTCTCTCGAGCATGTAATATTCATACTTCAGTCGGTACAATTTGCAGACAGTTTTTTCTCCTTTTTCTCTTTTTTTTCGAGAGAAAACTCGATGGACGTAAAGTACACAAGGGGTGGATATAAGGCATTTACATTCTCCGCGAAAGGGAGAGGCCCCCGGGCTCTGAAGAAGTTTAGACATTACGCCGTAACGACACAGAGCGAGACGATTATATATTACCTCTCCCCCTCTTCTCGCCCTTCTCTCTAATCTTGTCACGGGGCTAATTACCTGACTTATGACACAGCATTACGGGAACGCCTCACGCTTCGTTAACGTGGCTTATGATTATGGATTCGGTTTGAAATCATTACTACAACCGGAAACTTCTTCCGCGCAGATGTTCCCGCGAAATAGAATCAGTCAAGATGTTTTGGGAAGAAACGCGCGAGAAGTTCGCTCTCGAGTAAGAAGAACAAATTGATAGAAAAATATTGCTCCCGCGCGCGTTGTGCGCGAGCACAATGTATGCACTCGTGAGTCTCATAATTGCTTTTCAAATTGCGTGTAAATATACGGCGTGCGAAATTAATAGCGGTGGAGAACAATTGTGCGATTCTTCCTGTCCTATAAATTTTCAATAACGTATCAGTACCATATTTTTGTAACGCGATACAGCCGCGAGATTTATAAACTTTAGCCATGTAACAAACAAACAGCAGCAAATAATATCAATTCATTTATATGCGCTGTCCATAAGAATGTCAATGTGTGTATCAATTTTCTCCTTTTTTTTTTTTTTTACATTAAAGCGGTCTTGAGCAGCGCGATTGTGTTAATTTCCAGGATGTCGGTGCATATCAATTTTCGCATCGTTCGCACGCGAGATATCGGGCGGCAATTGCGGCATTACCGGCGGCCCCACTTACCGAAACTTATGGTGTTATTAAATCCTGTGTGCCTGGGGTAGGAGAAACTTGCGCGCTGGTAGATAAAACTCGCCAAGGCGAGAGAGCCGCTCTCCAACAGAGAAGGGAGGGTTTGCCTCGTTTAATCGAGCTAACCTTGTCATCGCGCGCGGTTGCACCCGACTCGGTGCAACTCCACCCTCCCTCTCCCCCTCATCCGGAAAACTTCGTGAGTTTTACGGGGCCAAACAAAAGCGTGTCGAGACGAAAATCGCGCGGCGGCTCTTTCTCTCTCCGAAGCGGAGCGAGTTTTTTTTTTTTTTTCGCGAAACAAAAAAAATGCAAAGTCCGCCGAGAGAACATCGACTAACGATTTCTCAAACTTCGCGCGCTTCTTTTCCGATGTGAAAAACTCATCAAAGAATCATATTCTCTTAACGCAACTGAAAATCTGCTGAAGCACACGATAATCAGTGCGTTTTAAGAACTTCCAGTTATATATATATATATATATATATTAAAGTGAGTCTTAATAAAGTGAAATTTCGCGTATTTAGCTAACCGGGCGAGAGATATAATTATTAATAGCTCTTTTTCCTTTCCTTTCTCTCTTACATTATATATTATATATATTTTATATATATATACTCGAAGTAGGTACTGCAAAACTTTGCGCACCAACTTGGGAGCGCGTGTTAAAAATTCAAAAACGATAGAGAAAGTTTTCCCAACGTAGATCGGGAAAAGATTTTTCTTTGTTGAGTTGAAACTCGGTGGCCTTAACTTAACTTTAGATACCATCAAATAACACTCAATTATCCTCGTTTAATATTTTTTTTTTATGTTTAAAAAAAAATAGCAACTAACTGTAATGATCAAATAAACTCTTTAAGATCTTGATTTTTAAATTTCTCTCGACCGAACGTGTCTTTGTTTCGACGTTGTTGTGAATATAAATTTTTATCGCCTTCGATTATGCGGACGTTTTCTCGTGTGATCGCGTCGTAGATGATGTCACGAATGCAGTAGCATCCGGGAACAATCGCGGCGTGAGGTTAAGCCGACTTCATTAATAATTTTCGCGAGGTGGGTAATGACTACAAAGAGGAACCGCGAACCACACGGCACCGGCGCGGAATAAGGGACACACAAAGGCCAAGTAAAATATTATCTCGCGGTCTGCTCTTTATCAGAGAGAAAAACTGTGATTATAATGGAAAAGCGCGGAAGAGGAAGAACGGACGGAGAATGAAACTGAAGCGATTCTCCTTTTGCGCGTTTGTTTCGGGCGGATATTAACGGAGAGTTTTTCGCAACGTTATATGTCTGTAGTTAACTTAAAAGAATCTATCGCGTTTTTCTCTCTCTCCCTTCCAATAAATATATTAAACTATTTAAAAATAAAAAAAAACCCCAAATCAATCGCACAATGAATTATATCTCTATTGTATTTTCGTTCGCGTAAAACTACCCCGCACGTAACGGGGAGAGAATATTACAGCGAATAAAACCAGCGGAATATCAATCTCCGATTTTTGATCGGCGGAAGGATTGATAACGACGCGCGCGCGCGCGAGAGAGAGAGAGCGACCAGAGAGGTAAACCGCTATCGTTAAAACTACCTGATATATATTGGTAAGCAGAAACGGTATCGGATTAAAATGCAACGATCGAATAACAATTTCTGCTGCGTTTTATTTCATTAACCGCATTTTCTGCGTTGTTACCTCCCAAAAGGGAGAAAGGGAGCATAGGAGGGGAAATAACACGGGAGAGTCCTCCCGTAGCTAATTAACCATGGGGAATTATAAAATTAATGACATTGGAGTTTGGCACCTATTAAAAGCGTTCGAGCGATTGCGGCCCCACTTTCCGTACTTTTCTTTCATCGGAAAAAGAAATCGCGCGCGCAGCTACAAAGCAAAGGAATTGCTCTTGAAAAAACTCTTTTTCCTCTCTTTCTGAGGTATTTACAGCTGCAGTTTCAAGCGCGACGTTTTACTTATAAATTGCTCGGGGTTAATGACGCGTCTTGCGCTTTTAATCCCTCTTTCCCCGCGGACGGAGCGTGTGCAAGCGCGCGCGCGCGCGCGTCCAATTAAAATCGATGTTAATAGACGAAAAGGATTTATATCCAAACAACATCACGCAAAACAACTCTCCCTCATCCCCTATTAATTTCATTTGTTGCAATCTCGCTTTTTTTTAAAACATCGTGAAAATTTCACGTAACACATGAGAAAGAAAGAGACTTGTTCGTTGTTTATTCAAGTGACAGATTCAGCACGAAAAAAGTTCGCATGTAAAGCAGAATAAGTGACATTTAGCATTTTTCTACTTTCGACATTTTTGCTTCTCACGGTGAAGAAGGTCAGGCAGATACAGTGACTTAAATAAAAACGGATTGTTAACTCACGATACATCGATATTGTTTTCTAACACTATCTAATCTTCTAACGTTTTTTAATAAATTTTTAAACTGTAAATTCGTATCTTCTCGAAACGTGTCAGATGTCACTTATTTCTGTTGTACCTAACCCGAGCCTTTTTATTTTTAACGCATGTACATGTGTATAAAATATAAGATGTATGTATCAATTACCTTCAAGAACGAACT
Organism: Pseudomyrmex pallidus; assembly: GCA_014825455.1. NCBI lineage: Eukaryota > Metazoa > Arthropoda > Insecta > Hymenoptera > Formicidae > Pseudomyrmex > Pseudomyrmex pallidus. The sequence goes on along the minus strand of QVNV01015086.1, from coordinate 36,640 downwards.
ATTAATAATGACAATTTTCCGGGAGTCGTGAGAAAAGTGCCTCTCGACAATTGCGTTATTCTCGTAGTCGCGGACGGCGACAAATGAGAAAGGACACACGAGGTGCGAGAACGGGGATGCGAGAAGTAGGATCAAGAAGCGCGTGTTTTTCCCCCTTCTCCACGTGTTTGCGGAATTTCCGCACTTTTCCCACTGTATCGCACACGCGTTGAGAGAGACTGACGGAAGAGAGAGAACGTGGCTTGCATCGATGCATAAAATATTTCTCTCTTTCTCCGCCTTCTTTATCTGGCGGCTTTAATAATGGAATCGTTCGTCCGGACGAAAAGTTGAATAGAACCACACGAAGATCGTACGGAAGCGCGGATCCGAAAAGAAAATACGAAAGCGATCTCTTCCCTTTCTCCGCTCGTTCCTTTTCGGGAGCGTGTGATTTCTCATCGAACTTTACGTAAGTACGTCCACGCGAGACGAGACGACGCGCGATTCCGACACACGATACACGCCACGATGACCGTAGAGGACTTGATCGTTTTAATTCGAATTCTTTTACGCAATCTGACACGACAGACGCTCTTCGGAACACTTCGACGCGCGACGTCGGGGCGAGTCTAATTTCGCGATAATTCGAAAACATTCTTCCGCGTTTTTTCGAACGAGCATCCCGAGTTCATCGCTCGATGAACTCGCGTTGAAACGAAACTATTCCGTTTTCCAGTGCGAATTCCCAGGCGCTTGGGAAAGGTCGGCGATGACAGAAATTAATCGGCAACGGTCGATCGCGTGTTCACGAAATTGTTGCGAAACAGAAAGAGAGAGAGAGAGAGAGGAAAGCGCAACGATTTCACACGGGAAAATCCGACACACGTAACATTCTTACCTTGACACCCACTCTCTTAGGCGAGCGGAGTTAATGGTCTAACTTGATTCATTTAATTCGACTAGTTCGCTAACAGCTTTCTCTCTCTCCGCCAAGAATGAGCGGTCGACTTTCGAATTAAGCTCCGTCCAATCTAAGTCGATTATCCGGGGAATGGAAGAGAGACTTAGCCAATCAGGAAATTTGTATTTCCTCGGGGGATGCGCGAGCGAGCCGCCCCATCGAGCGAGTTGAGCGCGTTTCAATCACACTAAAAAAAAAAGCCTGAAAAAAAAATCAAAAAAAAGAATCGCTCGCTCGTATAGACGCGATTCATCGAAACGAGCGTGGTGAATTGAGCATTGCGAAGGTAAATAGAAAAGTTGTGTGTTATAATATTTTTCACGCATCCCTTCTCTCTTCCCCGCGTCCCTCTGAATAATATCGGATCCCCGCAGTGCGCCCATGAGCGCTCTGCATATATTAATTCGTAATTAACATAAATTAATATTGGCGTTTATTTACCCGTGACCGCGCGGAACTTTGATATTATTTAAAATATCCGCGCACTTGTGTGTGTGTGTGTGTGCGCGCGAATATTCACTGTATAAATTACAGGCGTACTTTTTTCACAAATGTTACAATAAAATAACAAAGAAACTATTAAGCGTCTCGTGTGTGTGTGATATTCGTCACATATGATCGATCGTAGTTTACATAAAACCGCATGTGTGCGCGAGTGTTTGTATTTGGAAATTTATGTATTAAACTTCATGCGCGTAAGATCGCGCACGGTGAGTCAATCCGGAACTTTCTGCGATCGCACAAGATGCTGAGTTCGGTTAGGGATATTACCCGAAGTACTCGATCCGTGACAAATCGCCGTGACAGCGATGCGATTCGATCGATCGGTGACGAAGAGAGGTTTTCCGGAAAATGCGACCGTTAAGAGCCCGTGCGCGGATATCTGCGAAGCTAATGCACACACACTGTACTGCGTGTCGAGAGCTACTTCGAGGGACTGACAAATGCGAGAGAGAAGCATCTTCGCGGAAAACTTTTCGAGTCGATGCCGCTCGCTCGTACGCGCGCGCGAGTAAACACGCGATAAATTTCCCGAGAGCTGGTATATCGAGATTCGAGACAATGCGATACGCGAAAGGAGAATAAGAGGCCGCTGATATTGCCATTTTTCTGACGCCACGAGAGGGAGGAGAAGATAAAAAAAAAATAAAAAATAAAAAAAAGCGATCGCGCACGGGCGACAAAACGCGCACGGCGTGCATTCACGATGCTCTGCACGCGGAGAAGGAATAACGAATCGCGTACGTTCGTCATAATATTTGTCCCCGACGAGAAATATTTACGTCGCGTTTGCGCGCGCTATCGAAAGCGGAAATCCTCCCTCAGAGGGAATACGCTATTTTTTTCGTAATCCGACGTAATGCACGGTCGCGTATATTCTATATATCGAATATATTATATTCTATCGGGATTTATCTTCTTTTCGCGACCGCGGCGGAATGCAACGTTTGAATAGAACAGTCGCGCACAAATAACATATACATATTTCTGTGTGTACACACTAACACACACAAAACATCATAATACATATAAACGCGCACGGTTATGAGCGCAAAGACACCGTTGGTATATATATAACCGCGAAACTCAAGACGAATTAACAACGATTGTAATTTTCTCCTCGGTAACGAAATTCCACGAGAATAAAATTACAGCGCTTCGCGCGCCGCGTCGTGTGTACGTATAAAAGGGACCGCTTCTTGTCGGACAGAGCATCCTTTTCTTTTAATTAAAAGGCACATCAAGTGCCACGAGATATACGAGTGGCCGCAAAATCGCGGAGCGAGAGATGTAACATCATTGTGAAACTTCGACGAAAATAGAGCGAACGTACACAAGACGCGATCTTTCATTCATTCGATTTTTCACTCGTAAAACTAGTTTCAAGGGACTTGAAATCGGGAACCTTATTTAAGCGAGTTATCCGCCTGTGTGAATCGCAATTCTCTGTGTAAATCGGCGCTCCTTTGCTTAGCGTCAGCGATCGCGCGAAGTGCTAACACCTGCTGCAAGAGGTTCATCTCACGCACGAACGACCACCACGTAGTAGCGCGCGCGCGCGCCCACGTTTCATCACGGGTCAAACTTTGATCGAAATCCTCTTGCACTTCGAAAAATGCGCCCCCGTTTGAAACAAGAAAATCGCGGGCAATTTCACGACTTGATTTTTCGCCGGGCTTTCGGCGGCGCGTTATTCACGGGGGAATTTTGTTCCGTGTGTACCCCTCAAACACGCCCTAAAGAAGCTGATCGACGAGTCGAGATCAAAAGCACGAGAGAGAGAGAGAGAGAGAGAGAGAGAAGAGAGAGAGAGAGAGAGAGAGAGAGAGAGAGAGAGAGAGAGAGAGAGAGAAAGAGAAAGACAAAAAGAAAAAAAAGAGAGAGTTGCGTCGATGGCTTATCGCGACCCTCGATGCAAATCTGCGACCCTCGAAAAGTATCAATGATACGTAACGAAAAGAGGGAAAAATACTAATCGCGTCACGTAGGGGGAAGCGCGCGCGTAACAGGAGGCGGGGCGATCGGATCAAATTGCGCCCCCTGAGAGGGTGATCGCCCGGCCATGTAACATTGAATTATCGTACACATAATAGGGCTGACACCGCATTGGCACCCTCGGCATCGCGCGGCGCGGTCCATCGCCGCAGAACCGAGCGCGTCGCGCGCATTTAGGATCCCGGGCGCTATTGACACTCTTCCATTTCGGTCGGACGTGTTGTACGTACAGCGCGCTACATATGTATGTATGCGGGAAAGGGGGGAAGGAGGAGACAACGGAAAAGGGGTCGAGAGAGGGTTTCTCCCCTGCGCCGAGAGAGCTGGTAAACCGACGGGCGCTGAATCGATGAGACAAACACATCCATCAGTCAAGTTGCGGGGAATCGCTGCTTGGCTAAAAGCCAAGGCTGGTTATTATTTCTGTCAGGCGGAAATGTCTTGCGTCACACACCGGTGGGACGGCACGGCTCGTCCCTCTCTCATCATTGCCCCCTCATCCTCGTTCAACGGTAGCCCTCACGCGCGACCGTGACCCCAGATAATGGGAGCACAAGAGGGGAAGAGCTTTGTGCTTTGTGCGCATAAAAGAGGCCCCCGTGCGTTTCGTACTTTCGCTCCTTTGCTCGAATTAACAAGATTTATCGGACTTCACATATGCACTGCGATAATTAACTTTTAACGTACATGGGAAAAATGATGGATGTTCATTTGTCTCCGTTACAGGTGTGTGTAACATCGAAATTCACATATTCGTCAATTTATACATCGACTGTGTGCGTGTGTGTGTGTGTATGAATGCAAATTTCAGAATTACTTTTTGCGTCCACAAGGATTACAAACGAGAAAAAGAGTATTAATCCTGGATATTTAATTTTTATCCGTCGGTTTTTCATACACCTTCTACCTTCTCGTTTTCCGGGACGACTTTTATTGATATACGGACGCGCGCCCGTCGATTTTTGCCGGTCCATAAATAATTACGATAGATAATCCCGCGGCACAATCTCAGAGATCGGACGAACACACATATCACCCCTGGTGTACCATGTACGTGTGTCTCCTTCGCTAAGCGAATCCCACAATTTCACTTAACTCGATTAAACCGCGAGGCGAGCACTTTTTCCCCTCTTCCTCGGGGCCGGAATCTCTGCGGTTTTCGTGATTTACTTTCGATATTGCCGCCCGAGCGATATATTATCCGGGACCGAAAAACCGCGGTCGCGTGATCGCACAGCGTACGTATACTGTATACATATATATATATATATATTGGTGTGTGCTCGCGCGTGTATAACCCGCGTGTATTGTAACTCCCGCCATCGCGAGATTGATCTTTGTAACTTACGACAAAACTCACTGTGTGTGACTCATCGAAAAAGAGAGAGAGATAGATAGAAAGAGAGAGCTTTTATATCCACGTGTCGTTTCATCTTCCGGCCGGCGATCGACCGGACTTTCAATCGATACCAATTACAACCGCCGAACTTAAATTTCCATTTTCGCAAAGGCGTCCAGAAATTCTAATTGAATTTCTAACGCGATTTTCATCTCGATGTTTGCGAATTACATATGTGTTAAAATTATGTTTTCTCTTCGCACGCACGTTACCAAGAATTTTATTTCACAAAATTCTACATAACTGAACGTTTCTTTCGTTAGACCGTCCTGAATTTTTCGTAGCGTGAGAAATGAGACATTTCTCTCTTCGGCAAGCGAAAGAGTAGAGCGAGCGTACGTGTCGCTTCTTTCCGCTTCCGCGGAGCCTTCCTCGTTAAGACACTCGGGCGACAGCCGCCGCCGACGACGACGTTTCTTCCAGCGAATGCTTTTTTCCCGCGGGCCCGTGTCTATAATGTCAGGGGGACGTTTGCGCGATTGTTTTCTTTTTCGGGAGAAGGAAAACGTCACAAACGTTCACTCGCGCGTACTTAATTGCGGCACGCTGTTGAAAGCGTCTTTCTCCCCGCGCGCTCTCGTTGCAGAGAAGAGAAACGTAACAAAAATTCTTCTCTCTTCTTCGCGCGCGCGTTCGCGGCCGACGGAACACGAACGCGATCGTTCGTGTCATTCGATTTCTACCGATGGGGTAGCGCGAGCAAAAAGCATCGCAAATTACATTATAGCGCAGCCAACGGCGCGGCGTGTCCTCTTTTCTTGTTCCTTGATGTAATTTCACCGGGAACAATTTACTCGGATACTCGGACAGATAATTTCGAGTCAAGGCGGTTTGATATCAAACCGCTCTGACGAGATCGAGACATCTGTCGTATACGCGAAGTACAAAGAAGCGCCGTTTCTTGCGGAGAAACCGGGTTAATAGATATTTTAGCGAGCGTGTAATATCGATCGCGAAAAAATATATCTTGCAATAACAAACAATACGTGAACCAATAACAAATAATACATCACGAGGTAGTGACGTCGTGTTAAAAATGTCCGAGTTATTATATCAAGATATTCTCTCGGAGAAATATTGGATAATACAATTATGAGAACCCGAGTTAAAAAAAAATTTGACGTAAAACGTTTTTGTCTCATCTACTCACTTTGTAACGAGAGGAACATTACGGTCAATATGTAGTGTAAAATTGTGAAACTTGTTGCCAATTTAAATATTAGTTCAAGGTTCATTGATCAATTTTTTTTCTATTTATTTGTAGAATCTGATTTTTCCTCGTTTTTTTCCATTAACATTTGATTGACAATTTTAACACTGAGCAAAGATTACTTTTTTTGAGAAACTCGAAAACTCGCGATTATAAAATTATCAACGGATACATCGAACAAGTTCGAGTTTTTTTTTTTTTTTTTCGAGAAACACACACGTTCGGTTACTAATGCAAAAATTATTTCCCGGTAAGATGCATTTTAGACCTTCGTCTGGGGATGACGACGAAGAGAGGACAAGTAATGGACGTATTCTGGAGGCACGATATGCGCCCCTAATTACCTCCATCCATTAATCGACAATTCCGTTATAAAAGCGGGTCGACGTGGCCATGCCACTGGCCTTTAACGTCACGACGCGCGTCTATTGTATTCGGATGCGAGCGTGTGGGACGCCCGTGCTACACACGCTCGTCGCATGCGCTCGCGCGTACTCGTATATGGTGTAAAATTATGTCTAGGGCTTGAACGTTGCGCCGCACAATAGGGGGCTTACAATTCCCCGTGATGTGTCCGCGTTCTACAAAGTGACCTCGGATTTGTCGATTATCGTCGTAGATCAACTCCGAAGGCTAATCAAGCGTGAGCATATATATATATGTATATACACATACACACACACACTTACGCAGAGAGAGAGAGAGAGAGAGAGAGAAAAAGAGAGCGAATACGCGCGTTACACTCGCGAAAGCGAGTGAGATCCTTAATTATCGCCGAAAAAACAATGCCGAGATTGACTCTCCAAAACAACAGTTAACGTCTGACAGATTGCGAAACTGAAAGAAATTTAATTGCGAAGAGATAATTAAAAATCGCGCGGTGATTCTATTTCCCCTTCTTCTCCCTCTCACTGTTGCCTCTCTAAACTTCCGAGGAAGCGGCTTCTTCCAGTTTGCCACGGCGAGTGTAGCGTATATAGTTCGTGCCTGTCATAACTTCAGGATTCGAAGGATCGCGCGCGAGACATCATTACACGTCGGTGTATATAGCGGTACACCTCATCAAAATGTTATGCGATCGCCATTCAACGCGAGTAGACGGGGGATCGACTGGTCTGGCGCATATCGCCGCTGCGAGCAATTAATTTACCGGAAGAATATGTCTATTCAAGCGATGTATAGCGACGACGCGCGCTGTAATTTAGCGCGCAATAAGGAGCGTAGTGGTCGTCGCTTTGATACGATTTAAAGAGCGTTTAACAAAGTTGATTATTCGCGGGACAATAACACAATCGCGAATCGCGAACGGGGAGGGAAGTTGTCGAAAAATCCGTCGACACGCGGCGCAAAACCACGTCAAACACGTTTGATCGATAGCATCGAGCGATGATGTTAAACCTTAATTACGCGCTCGTGTTCGAATTCGCGAAAAAACGCAGCGGGGAAGAAAGGGGGGAAGAGAGAGAGAGAGAGAGAGAGAAAGAGAACAGATCCGTATCGGTATATATATAAATTACATAACACGGAGGCTTCCTCCCTACATGAGTGAGGTACCACACAGTGAATAATACCCGCGTAAATACATTGCGATATATCACATTTCTATTAGGTAATAGGACGACATAGTAGTATAATTTTATACATATATTTAATGTACGAAATACACGTCGCACAGAAATAAAACGCGCGAGGAAACGAAACGAACGAGATAAACGAATGGGAATCGAAGAGTCGCCTACTGAAAATTGCGAGTTTTACACATATTCGAGTTTAAATAATGAATCCATAACGCGTGTACCTATAAAAGAATTATTACATCGCGCGCGCGAGAGCGAGATGTATGTATGTACACGCGTCATCGGGAAAATATATTTTCATCTTTCACTCTCTCTCTATCTCTCGCGCGCGTATAAGCTCTCTCTCTATACATATATATATACAATTAATATCTCCGGGATGCTATCTGGGACAGCAATCACCAGCAACAGAGAAATATTATACCCGAGCTATTCAAGCGAAATAATCCCCGCGGCGCCCTATTCTATAGGTTTAAACGGCATTAACTTAATGTAACGTTAGTAACGATCATGTGCATACGCGAGCGCGCAAAATGGAGGGCGGGTCGCGTGGTGCGTTCGGCTGAATATTTTATGCAATATACGCGGATCAAATTGACAATTACTAACCGACGGGGCATTTACCCGCATTTACCTGTAAAAGCGTATTCGAAACCAAAACGTTACATTTCAGCCGATGACGGTTCTTCCTTCTCTCTCACTCACTCTTTCTCTCTCATCCTCTCTCTATCGGGTGTGTGTGTGTGTGTGTGTGTTTATTATTGTGTTAAGCTCTGATTTCACGCGACGATTGACATATTCGGTCGTAATAACAATCATGCAGCGATGACCGTTTCCCTCCCTCTCGTATCCGATAATAGCCAATTAATACCACGGATCATCCGGAATACGAGCGAAAAGAACGACTTTCCGCGTAATAGACTTCTTCCTTTTTTCGCCCCGCTTTCTTCGTTATCTCTTTCTCTGTTTCGCTTCTTTCCTATCCGCGTTCTCTTCTTCACTTCCGCGCGCGCGCGCGCGCACACACACACACACACATCCTGTGCTTTCTTTCACTCTATCTCTCTCTCTCCCCGCGTCTCTCTTCCCTTTTATAATTCCCTTCCCAACTCCCCGAGCCAACCGAGATCCTATAAGTCGCAATAGGAGAGTCTATTACGGAGGGGATCACTTCTGTAATTTGAAAACCCGTTTGATAAGCTTTCCCCGTTTCTCTCTCTCTCTCTCTCCCTCTCCCCCTTCCCGTCCACGCCGCGTTGCTTTTTTTTCTCTCCCTCCAACAATTCGCTCACGCTCGCAAGCGGACACAATTCCACGCCAATCTCTCCTTTGGCCCGCGTCGCGTCGCGCCGCGACGACGTTCTTCCTTTTTAAAGAAAGACAAATCGTCATTCCGAATTAATCTTTCGGCTGAGCAAGCAGCTCACTCATTCCGCCGGCGCATGACTCCATGTTGAAATTAAAATTCTACAAAAGATTCCAAGTCAAAGCCGACCGATTCGATCTGATTTCGATGGGAGAAACGCATTCGAGCACTTTCCATCCCCCGCATTTATTACAAAGAGAATATTACGATCTCTCGTTTGTGGATAAATACATCAGAGAATTCCACAAACAAAGCTCTTTGCGGTTCTTCTTATTTTTTTTATTCCGACATTGCGCGTCGCAACAATTAACCGTGTCCTCAGAAAGCGGAAATAGCGAAAATGAAATTGTTGTCTAGATCCGATTTTTCTAAATTAATACGCGGGTTTCTTGCAAATATTTCGAAGTGTTACTCATAGACAATCTTGATTAGGACGCACCAGGCACTTAGAAACGGCAGGATGTTCGAGACGCGGGCCGCTTGTACGAATCAATTATTTAAATTGATCTCGACGAGCGTCGTTGTAGAACGAAGGTAATGAATTAAACGTCGCCACTCCCTACCGGCATCATTCGGACCGGCATCGACTTCGTTCGGGGGACGATCGATATGGAGGTTCGAGCGAGCGATCGACCCTCCGTTCAGTCTCTCTTCTCGGGGCAGCAATCTAGAGCCTCGGGAACGTCTAATCTCGGTTACCGGCGGCTAGCTGTTCATTTCCTTGCAATTTCGATTTCACGATCGAGTCAATTTTGCCCTCTGCCGTCCTCTCGCCCTTTCTCTCTTCTTCCCTCCCTCTGTATGTGTTCTTCCCTCCTTTGCCACGCAGTCGCCGTTTCGGCGCTCTGTTTCATGATAGAGACGGACAGAGATTCTACGTGTCCGCTTATATATGTACACGAGTGTATATATACTCGTCAAGAAGAAAAAGAGAATGAGAGAGAATGAGAGAGAAGAGATAGAACTCGTTTCACGCTCGCGCGAGCATTATTGAGAGAGTGGTTAAGAGACTCGCTTCGACGAGAAGTTTCGTTTTTTGCGATAACCACCGGTGTAACGATCCATTTTTCCCACCGACAGGATTAGAGATTATATATCCCGTCTTTGTATAAAAAGAATCGAGAGAGAGAGAGAGAATTGACGGGTTCGACAATGAGGAATTTTTCCAAGGTGGCGTCGATGAACACATCGCGACGGAGAGAGATTCCTTTAAAAAAAAACCCTCAAAAAAAGAACGCCTGAATAATACCGAGAAGAAAGCGGCACAACGCTAATCATCTCGGCTCTTTTCATTAATCGCCGCCTATTTATTTGACTTTGTTAACACCGCGAGACGGGGATCGCCGCGAGTGTCGTGAATCATCCTAATTAACGCCACCAGGTCTCAGGAAGGGAGCGAGAGAGAGAGAGAGGAAGGAAGGAAGAGATAGACACATAGAATGAAACGACGGTCGGATGGCGGCGGCAGCGGTCCAACAGACAAAAGCAGCCGTCGTCATTCCCGTAACGAACGAGCCCTCCCGTCAATTACCCGGGATTACTTAATTCGAGGCGTGACTCCACTCCCGCGATCAGAAATGAAAATTAGCGAGCGTGCGACCGTCCCGTCGTCGTCGTCGTCGCCGTCGTCTGCACGAGTTTTCTTTCTTTCCTTCCTCGCAGGTGAAACGGAAGTTCTCGCCGTGAGGTCGCGGCCGGAGCGTTAAAAGGGTATCCGTGGCGCGCGCGCGGGGCCACCATTTTGGGAATGCCGCTCGTCTCCGGAAGCTGTCGCGCCAATAAATCAAGAGACATCTGCGACTTCTGCCACACCTTACTGCGCGCACCACCGTCACGTACAGAAGCTCCTCTTTCTCTCCCCTAGCTTTCTTCCGATTCTCCTTGTCCGACTTTCTTGCTCGCCTCTCGCCTGATCTTCTTTCTCTTCGTTTTCCAACACCAGTCTCTCTCGTTCCACCCTTATTCCGCACGCTCGCCGTCTTCGTACTCGCGCCATCCGACCGCTCTCTCTCTCTCTTTCTCTCTTTTTCTCTACTATCGGTCGTTTTCTTTTTCGAGCCAAAGCTAATATTATATAGCCTCCGCGCCGAAAGCGCTTATTTCCCTTCGTCGACGGCGTATAGATACGGAATAAATAACGATTTTCACATCAGGCAGCAAAACTCGTGAGCGGGAATCTCATTTCGCGAAATTAACAAACGAAAATAATCGACGTTGTCTATCGAGAATCAGAATAGAAACGTCAAATTCGTTGTATCTCTTTTCTGTTCGTTGATCTGTTGTTAAATTGATAATCTCCGCACAAACGCGAAAATATTTTAAAATTAATCAAACCCGTTCCGAATAACTTCTGTCTTTCCCGGAAAATTTATATCCACCCCCGCTCTCACACTTTTATTAATAATATTGTATTTCCTAACCCTCTTTCCTCCCCTGTTAATTTACGATCGTCAATATTTGAACTGCACGTGCAATTAACGAAGGCACAAACGTTCTCCACACAGCAAGCAATAATAATAATAATAATAATAATAATAATATATGTAATAAACTCTGTACGAAGATAGAACAAATTAAAATTATGACCCGAAATCTCGGACGTGAATATATTAATCCGGTCCGAACTCTGATTTGTTGCAAGATGCCAACCAATTGCCGACACGAGCGCGACCTAATTATAATAAAGATATAATGTACAACAAATGGAGACAGAAAGAGAGCGTGTTTCCCAATTTGACAATCGGTATGTGTCTAAACGCGAAAATATCTACCGACGAATAATTAATTTACAATTGTGTCGTTGCACGCAAAATTTGGGAAAAGTAAAAACGCGCGTATCAAACGCACCCTTATTTCGCTAATTAACCATCAATTATTTAATCCTTTACCCCAGTTTCAACATCGATCGTATTGGTCGGCATGAATTATTATCGACGATATATTATCGCGCATGTGTACGGGGGAGAAAATAAAGTCGCAGTTAGTCGGGAACGACGTGTACATACGCGCGCGAGAGAATGTTGCGCACCGCGATACACCGCTGACTCATAAATTCGAGCCAGGAATAAATTCTTTCGCCCCATTATCGGATCGGGTGTTTAAATGGATGCTGCGATCGGCGACTAATTGAATTGCGCTCGCGTATCGCCGTCGTCGACGTACAACCACGAGTGTTACACAACCGATGTTACTTTAGAATCGTAGTCGAGCGTGAAACGCGCGTAAAAGAAGCGTGTGTAGGACTGAAATCCGCGCGGGAGAAAAAAAATTCGCGTAACTTTGGCGCTAAATCACATACATATATACATATATTTATATACAGATTTACATCAATCGCCACGAGCGAGGCAACAGAGTTCCGCGTTTGTCTCTTTCTCTGCTTGTTTGTCCCGAGAGGTATAGCCATGGCTTCCGGTAATTAACAGAACGGTCTATCACACGCGTGTAAACAGTTTGACGTTTTACAATTTGGCCAGCGTATCTCTCTCTCTCTCTCTCTCGTCCTCTCCCGCGGAATCGGCGCCGGCCGTGTTGCGCGTCGATGGAGGCGACAACGCAAAAAGAGTGTAACTGCGAATTTTTCGTATGAATTACATTCGTATTTTATTTGATTCATTTTCCCTCCTCGTGCTGCGACACGTGTATCGTGTGTCACACGAGTGTGCGGAGACTGCGCGAAAGCGATCCACTTAGATTTTACGACCGCGTATTTCCCCGAGAGATTTCGTTTTCGAGAGCGGTTAGGTCAAAGGGCCGCTCCGGTCGCTTCTCCCGAGCGGATTTCGCGCGGAGAAACGCGCGCGGACGGCCGCGTATATTTCGATTGATTTGTCAAAATCAATTTGATACTCGCAAGCGTAAAGCGAATTTATGGGGCACACAAGAACGCCGCTCGATTTGCAGTTTTGGAGAACACGCACGTAAACGCGCGCGCGCGCGGGACGCATCCTCTCGGACACGGGTGTGCACGGCAGAGCGTTCACATGTACACGTAGTGCTTTTTACATCGCCTTACACAAAATCGTATCCGATCTTCTTTCGCGGCGCACGTGCAGTGTGCGCGGGACACATTGAATCGATAAATTCGAAACGACGCTCACACAGAAGAATCGAGGCGCAATTCGATTACCGCGACAATTTTGGTTCGAGTAACAGAGTAAATACGCGACATCGAGTGTAACACAATACCGCGTAGATTTTCGTCGTCTAGTATTTTCCTTAGAGATCGGTCCGCGACGATTTCATTAACGATTTCAGCGTCAAAATGTTCGGTAGTATTCGTAAGTTACATATTTATTTGACAATTCTTTTTCCAAATTTTGTTGCTCAAAAGCTTTTACACCTCTTCTTGTGTAATATATTATTTTATAAAAAAAAACAATTGTTTTAAAAATAGAGCGTGTAAAATTAAAAAAAATTGAAAGAACATAAAAAAGAAAGAACACCATCGAAACAAAGGTATGGTTCTTCTTCTCTAAAATAATTCACAAAAAATAACCCCGGTTTAAGACCGTTACGTCCCCTCAACTTACGGTCTCGGGATAACCCGGAGTTCATCGAGTGAAGAATCCAAAAAAGAGTGGGAGTACAATGACCTCGTGAAAGATGTGGGTTGCACGGAGGAAGGTAATATTTTTACAGCAATTTTTGGAGGACCAGGACGCGCGCACGTGCATGCACATGTGTGTGGACAGTGCGTGAGATCGCGAGAGTGGAAAAGATGGCCCCATCGTTGGCCGCATAAGTCAATTTCGCAACCATCGTCCGGAACCCTGTAACAAATCGCTCGTATCGCCCCGGCTCGTTTCGACGGCAGCAACGAGAGAGGATGAGCACGGTCGCGTTTATGGCACGGAAAATCAATCGTCCACTTGCCAGGTTCACTTTACCTTCCCCTTCCCACCTCTCTCTTTCGTCTCTCTTTCGGATTTACGTTCCCTCGTCGCGCGGGTGAGCACCTCCGTTTTGTTTCGAATCTACCCTTACAAATATATCGTCCCGACCGCGCTCTTTAAACGTCCACCCTCTGGTTATACGTACAAGGGAGAAAGGGAGATACGGGAGGGTACAGCAGCAATCTATAAACGGAATAAATTATGTACCCCCGATGGGTCTCGTTTCGTTCCGGCGCGTTCAGAAATGAAGCACGTCGGCAACAACGCAACGGATGAATATAAATGTGCATTCCGGATTCACGCGGAACGTGCGAAATTAGACACACCCTTAATTGGAAATGGAATTGGAGATTTCGGCTTATATATATTCGTCGAAATGTATCAACAAAAGATTCGGTATTTTTATACTTGTAAGAGATGACGTACGCGAAAATACGAGTTTTACACGCTCTCGATATTCTCGACGCTTTATTATTGTACCGCAAGTTGTTGTTGTTTTTTTTTTTTTTCTAAAGCACACGCAAAAACGTACTAACAAGGTTTTTCGCGACGCTTTTATTTGACGAACATCGGCGATATATCAGCGAACGCGCGAGAAAAAACTTGTCAGCGCGTCAAAATCTGTAAATCTACTATCCATCACGCTCATAAATCATTGCAATTCGCGCGTCGTTTAAATCCGACGTCTGCAGCGTTAATCTTTTAGTATCAACACGTACGTCTCCGGGAGTTAAGTTACAGTCCCGCTTCCGTCATTGACCCGTCGTGTGACCGGTGGTTTGTCAGGAGAGAGAGAGAGAGAGAGAGAGAGAGAGAGAGAGAGAGAGACATGGAGAGAGACAGGCTACGAAATTATTCCCGACATTGTTGAGCGCGAATAATACCGAATGCATCTCCCGATTCGCATGAATATTAATAGCGTCGTAGCCGCAGAGGAGCGAGCTAGACGGGCGCCGATCGGCCGACGAGAGAAAATATCGATAAGGTAACGTCGAAGGCAAGAGAAGAGAAGATTCGTATCACTGTTTCTCAGTATCGCGTGACGGCGACGGTTTTTCGCCGCGCGCGAAAGAAAAATGAAACGCGGTTGAGATTGCGATACCGCTTTTTAAATATACCGCGATGTATCCCTTTGATAACGCGCGTGTCAGCCGCCAAAACAAATCGAGACAGAAAGAGTAGAACATTAAATCTTTATCAGTCGAACGGTCGACTTTGCGTAATCGCCCGTAATCTCGATGAAAATTTTACATTTCCGCCCGATATGTATGCACGAAACGGGGGATTTCCGTGGCCGATATCGTGACGCGGCGCGGCGAACATTGTCGCGTTAACGTATGCGCAAAGTTTCGCCAAAGCTTGTCAGCAACTTACGTTTACAATTAATTCAGAGGATTCGTGAGTATCCGATGTGCCGTGTAGGAGAGAGAGAGACGTGAAGTACGAGAGCGCCCTGGGTTGTACTTCGCAAAACAGCACTTACACGCGACGTCATAATTAAGGAATAAGAATGGCCGAGTTTCACCCGCGGGGGCGCCGCGTACATACAAAGCTCGGGAGATGTATCGCGGCGAATCTCTCTGGTGTTCTCCCGGATTTTATAAATTAACAATCAGCGTATAGTTGTAACGCGAATATAAACGCGCGTGCGACACGCGGGGCGCTCTTCCCCGCGCGCGCTAAAATGTTTTCGTTACGGATACAAATACTTTCCGGAGAATAGCGGGGAAATTGAGCCCGCAGTCAAGCGGCATAAAATGATTCTGCATCGCGTGAATTATTCAAGACAATATTCTCTGTAATGCGACGGAACGCATTTCCCGGGTATGCGGGATGGTATTCAGGATTACCGGCGGAGAACCGCAAAGAACCGCAAGATAGTCCGCTCTCGAATCTCTTCGAGAGAGAACACGCCGCCTGTGCTAACAATAGGTCTCGATTTTTCGACCTATCGGCTGCCGCCCCGCGCGGCGTCCCATTTTCGTATAAATCTCACTTTGCTGAATATCGCGAAATTAAGATCGATAATAGCGTCCCATTGCCGATTCCTTTTGCCGAAATCAAAGTATCGAGATTTGCGCGTATATATGCATCTAATATACAGAGAGATCTCTCTTCTATAAAATTTCTATCGCGCGATAAAAACACGGTCGAATTTGCAGACAGACGGAAACATATAAAATTTTCCGCCGATTGTTCTCGGAGGATCGTGCAGAGAGCCGAGGCATCTCTTTCGTTGCGCATTTTTATATCCTTCAGAAGTTTTGCGAGAGTCAGAGGAAAGAGGGAGAAGGAGTGTGTAAAAGTCAGCCGGTGAGATTCTTCGAGCGGCAAAGATTCCAAAAGGGGAAGAAGAAGAAGATGCGCGCTCGCACGTGGCAAATATCAAACTTATCCGGAGATGTTTGAACACAAGCCCGCGGGAAGTTTGTGCGCGCGGGTTCGCAAATCCTGTGAAATTCAAATACTACGTTTTGATTACCCATAAAGTTCTTCACCCGCGTCATCGTTCGTTCGCGTATTTCTCTTCCTGTACGCGCGCGCGCGTAAAACTCGCCGCCGCGCGATTTCGCTCCGAGATCGCATTCGATGAAGCTCTCTATATGAAGAGAAATATGGACAGAGCCTATAACATTCGTACAAATCTCCGTTTCATCGCGCTATGCATTTCTCTCTCTCTTCCTTTCTCTCTCTCGCATGTACGAATAATTTTCCACGTGGCTTTAAATTCCGCGAATTTCCGCGCTATTTGCCGAAATTCGCCGAAAGATTAACGCGAATCGCGAGCCGTCTGTAAAATATTATCTCGCTTTCGCAGGGTCTTATCGCAAGAGGACGAGGAATGCTAATAAATGCCACTTTCAACACCCAAGCGGCGACGTCGTCGTCGGCGGGTGCAGAATAAACTACGTTTCGACGAAAGTTTGGTCAGAACCGGTAGCGGCGACGACGACGACGAGAGTGACTTGTCCCGAATTTTCCTTTCGCGGAGTAGGTAATTTATACGCCTTGGAATAAGAAGCGCACACCAGCGTCGTGTCTCAGGCGAAGAAAGACGCGCGCGACAAGCAGCGGATACTTTCTCGGGGGCCATAAGTCGGTGCTCGGAAATTCTCAACGGCGCACACGCGGTCTCTGTGTTGGAAAGAGTTCATATTAAAACTTTACGCAAAAAACCACAAAGACGGAAGAGCTCGCGCTCATTTCTCGTGATAAAGAAAGTCACTTGTGTGTGCGCACGTCGTCGTCAAACAAGAATCTCTCTCTCTCTTTCTCTAGCGGAAGTTTTACGCGCTCGCGCGCGCTGTGAATGTCCGATCGTGTGCGCGACCGTTTAATTAAAAAGAGATTCGCAGTGCGCGACGACGAATCGTCGAACACGAGACCGAGAGGGAAACACACATACACACGTGGCTTTGAATGCGGGGGGAAGGGAGGTTCACCTCTCCCCGATACTCTCGCGGGATTACGCTCATACGCGACGCGACTTGGCAAGCGTGTCTGTCAAAACGCTTTTTTCCACTTTTGTGTCCCCACGGCCGCGGATTGCAATTGCCGCGCGACAGCAATACTTCCGCACATTCCCGCCACTTCGTGCTCGTCATCTGCTACCCGCGCGGCGGCGGTTTCATTGTAAAAAAAAAAAAAAAAAAAAAAAAAAATGCTTCTCTCGCACGCAAAAGCCCGCGCGCGGTATTCCAGAAAACAAGAATTACACTCTTGCGAAAACTCCGCGCAACATATATCATGTACCTTTTTTCCCCGGCGTCAACCGAACAACGTTACAAACAATCGAATCGTTTCGTTAAAATGTCGGACGCTAGTAAGACAAGATAAAACTATATATTGCGTAACTCGCATGACAATCGAGCTTGTAAAAAAAAAAAACGTAGTATGAAAATGAGAGAAAACGTGGTGCGATATTTTCACGATGGAAAAAAAAAATAATAATACGCCTAAAGTATCGCCCCCGGGGGTTACACCGGTATATTAATATTTTAACACGTTGTTAACATCGCAACGCAAAGAAACGCGATAGGTGTAAAGATAAAGGGAGGGTCGCGCGCGCGAGCGCGCGGCGTACCGACATCGGGGCAAAGAATTCGGTTCGCCGCGAGTCACGTCACATCGCGTGCGCGCTCTTTAATAGATCCATTGTGCGGCCCTCTCTCGCGCACAGGATCGCATTCTACAAAAATTTTATACCGCGCTGTAACCCGCGCCGATATGCACGTAGGTACACTTCGCGTAATGCGGAAACAGAAATATCGAACGGAATTGGAGCGAAAAAAAATAAAAAATAAAATAAAAGTGGCGTTCGAGAAAAATTAAAAAATGCATATATACACATATACGCGGCGAAATAATTAAAGTGACATTGGAACACGATTGAAGCACGACGCGCGCCATTCACTGGGCGCGATCGATACTGTATCCGCTCTGTCGAAGAGTCTTTAATCTTGAAACAATAGCCATTTGTTATTAATAGAGAGAATTATTATCAGGTGAACACGATTTCTCCCTCGACAATCGTAACTAATATCTTGAATGAATATTGCGACGCGAAATAAATTTATTTCATACACAGGGTATATACAGGCGCAAATTTCATTCAAATAATAAATTTAATCAACGGTTAGATAATATTTACAAAAGCTTTATGCTCGCACTGTGTGTTTCACCGAAACAAACGACGAAAGTCGGAAAGCGTACCGTGAGAGGAGAGGAGGCTCCGTTGGGAGGCGCGACTCCCCTTAATTAATCGTCGTTATGAAGAAGATCGTCTCGAATAAAAAAACGCGAGGAAATTAATCGATTATGCGCCTTAATCGCGCGAGATCGCTCCGACGAGATTGTGCCGACGCGCGAGATTCACGACGGAGATTTTCTTAATCGGGAATTACTGGATAAGGCGTAACTAATAGCACGTCCGCGACAGGTTGTCGATAACGACGGCCACCGATGCTTAGCCGGAGGACTTAGCGTTAATTAGCGATCGGAGGCCGCCGCTCCTTTCGCGATAGGTCGCTCGCGATAAAAATACGCCGAACTCGTCTCCGGTCGTTTCCTCTTTCGTAAAAACTGTAAGAAACGAAAACGCACGTCGTATCTCAGACGCTAAACGAAGCCGAGAAGAAGACTCCTCTCTTGCACCATTGACCGGCGTTAACGATCTCGCGTTATCGTCACCGATCGATTTCTCGAACAAGTGATAGTCCATGCGATGTAAAAACTATCGTGCGACTCTCGTCGCGCTACACAATTCGCGGACCAGAGAATGCAGAGAGAAACTTCCCGCGACGAAAGATAATTATACAAGTTGGCTGCGCCGCCGAGCACCGTCAATTATACATACCGAAACAACTCCCGACCGCGGAGGTTAGCACCGCACAGAAGGTTAGTTCTGCAAATGATAGGGAAACAGCGCCGGGAAATGCGGAGGAATCACGACATAATTATAGATTTTAAAGAGGGTGGAGCGCAAGCGGGGGTTCGGGGACCCCCGCCGAGCTTCCGCATCATAAATAATACAACTACTATCGTTGTTCGGTGTCATAAGTGAGCCGAGCTTTTATGTTGCACACCGTAGTCGAGAATGGCCCTTGCGGTAATTACGGAGTTACAGGCCATTATAACCGCAGGGAGAGAGAAAGAGAGAAGGGGGAAGGGAGAAAAGGGTGAGAGCGCGCAACAACAGCGATGACGATAATAAATAGTATGAGCGCACCGTAGGGTCGAGCGAGCGCGAGCATCACCTTCGTACACCCGCGCGAAATTAGATACATATTCCGCATTTCTACGGTGTAACCCATCCCCGTATTGTGTAATTAAAACGACGAGTTTGAATACGGAGAGAGTTAGCGGGGAACATCGCGCGCGAATGCGTTGTTGTTGTTGTTTGAAACAAAAATCGCGTGTGTCGTCCAAGAGGATGTCGGGACACGTTACACACATATATGTGTATGTGTATAATGTAATATAAAACAATCACACAGTAGAAATATATTGTCAGCGGCATTATATCGTTTTTCGATGTACTCTGCTATTCGCGATGAAGGGACTCGAGAGCGCCGCGCGCGAAATAGGTTCATTATTACATATGTATATATCCACACCCTCTCGCTCAATGTGTTCGATAAGCATACACACGCGCGCCCTATTAAATGTTTATGAAAAAGTTTTATTTACCGTGACGCGCGATTGCGGTAATGCTATAAAAACCGGTATCCCACGCATTGTGCGCCAGATACAATTCAGATATTACGCGCGAATATATGCAATCGTTCGATTCCGCGGTAATATAAATCCGCGGTATAAAATTGCGAGAAAATTGTAATAAACGCGATGTGAATTCTGTGTGTGAGTTTGGGCGCGCGTGCAATTATATGAAAACAATATAAATATATTTAAATCGATTAATCGGAGTAAGTAGCGAAAAAAAAAAAAAACAATTTCGAAATCATTATTGTCACAACACGTTTCTTCATTACGTTTTACGCCGGAGCAAATTAACACATTCGGGCACAACTGAACGAGGCATATTTTAGAATCACAAAATCTGATTTGCGCTAAGTAAATCTAATTTATGTTCCTTGTATTATTTATATACTGCAATTTGCATTTTAATATTCTCCAAAAACTCTCCGCGCGCACTCGGCGCGTCAGTAAAATTTATTAAACTTTGCGGCCCCCGATATGTATATTTTAGCGTCGTAAACTTGGATGTTAGGAAGCAATAGGCTACGTGAATGAACCATAAAGACTCACAGATTCTAATTAAACGATAATCTTGAACGTGAAATACGCCGACCGTTGGGTGCAACGACTTACACCGTATAATAAATCGCGCGGCACGTTACTTCAAAGAAAATTGCATTTAGAATTTTGCAAATTACAGAGACCGGCGTCGAGACATATAACTATATTATGACTATTCGTAACCGTGCAAGTGCGGGAGAGGGGCTTCGTGTTTTATAGGTCACGGAGTTTCATTATTATTTCATCACCAAATTAGCCGTATTTGCAACCTCCGAAATGGGAAATCTACCTGTCAAAAAATGTTTTCTATTATTTCGACTGATATTCGCGCGGCTGATGTTTTTTTTTTTTTTAAAGAGAAGTTTTCTAAAAATCAAATTAAATATTACTGAGTTAATAATCTCAAACATTTTAGTGTTTTTGTCGTAACACTACGATCCTGTTTTTCTGATCAACTTGTAATAAAAAAATTATCGAACTAATCGAAAATGTCGCGGCGCGTTTCATTCAACCTGAGTTATTTTTGCGAGCAAAAAGAGCTTCGCGGATGTAGAACAGACGGTATTTGTCGACGTTCTCGAATAATAGATACAGTTGAGTATTTACGCAGAATCCCGCTGATTTTGTATGCGTGTCTCATTCAACACACACACACACACATGTACACACAGAGGAACAAGATGACACACATATATAAACGCCAATAGAAATTCAAGGATTTCGGAGCTACCTCAAGTCGTAATTCGGTTACATATACTCCAAAATATGCGGTCGTCACGTGTAGAACTCGGAAAGTAACGTTCAAGCTTACAATAATCAAATTCCTCGGAAATATTTGCCAACGCGAATAATAATATTAAATGCAGAAATAAACTTTGCGCGCGCGCGCGCACTAGTAAACTACGACGAAAGAGAGAGAGAGAGACATGAACTTCTGATTCGCGCGCGTATTTCGCTTTTAAATAAATTAGAGTTCAAACAATATTCTCGATCGAGCGCGTAATTTAACGGTTGTTTAATATCCTCCTCGAGATGAGAAACTTGTCGAAAGAGAGGATTCTGGAGCAAGAAAAGTTAATGATACCGAAGAAAAGTAATAAAGAGAGGAAGCCGTATCAATTAATAGGTCGTGTAACGACAGCTGCGCGCTAACGGATAAAATCGACGACCGGATAAATCGATACACGGAAAAAGATCGCAAGACCGCGGCATGTATATATATATATATATGTGTCGCTTATTCACGTAGACACGAGGGTAATCCGACGCGTGAATATATGAAAACGAATCGCATCTCCGGGGCTATCCTTTTTCGATCGTAAGTTGATACGATACGTCGTAATATATTATCTCACGACGAAGACGTTACGTTTCAAGTACCCGGGTACGACTCATTCGCAGCTGTTTCAGTTACAATCCGATCTTGTGGCTTCTGCCATCCGTATTATATCCGATTGTCGCTTTTTCTTTTTTTTTTTCTTCCGTCTCTAATCCGCGCCCGATATCTCCGTTTTGCGAGAGAACGTTTTCTCTCGCGACTTTATTTTTGCGTCCACGAAGTCAAGACACATCTCGCGCGCGTTTCCCATCTTCTCTCTCTCTCTCTCTCTTACGGTAAGGATGGCGGCGCCTAATCGTCCTCGAGAAATTCAATTTCGACGATGGCCGGCCTAACTCTAAAGACGCATCGGTATCCAGGCCAAAGACCTAACCTACCGCAACCCTCTCTCGCGTTCTTCGCCTCGACCGAAACTGCGAGACCACACAACGACGACGACGTCGACGACGACGACGACGACGACGGCGATCGATATACTCGCGTTCCGAGAAGCGCTCGCTCTCTCTCTCTCTCTCTTCCCCCCGCGAGTTCAAGAATCTCAAAACTTTCGCATCGATTTTCCTCCGATCTTGATAAAGCGTCAGCCAGTCGTCACGATCCCGGGTGTACGACACCTGCGTGTACTCCGCGGATTAATTGCGTTTCGCGGTAATCGCGCCTGTCGCGATCGAAAATGTCACACTTGGAAGAATATATCGATCTTCCGGTCCGCCGAGAGACAATGCATCGAAGGAACTTGTTCCCTTACCACATTTTTCAAGTAAACCGTATAAAAATTTACCGCGTGAAATGTTACACATTCGTGCGGAAATTGTATTTAATCAAATTCTTAAGTCTCGATTTTTTTTAAAAAGGCAATTCTTTTTAGAATTTAAAGAGAAGAAAACCTTAATATATATATTACGTTCGTACACACGTGTTTGCATGTCTTGATTTCGAAATAATAATTCCGACAATAAGTAATTCCAAGGAAGGAGAATAGGAATGTTGTGCAATTTCCGCAACAGGACAGCGCGTCGTAAAATCAAGTGCTCTATATTCCCTCCGAGCGGATTACAGTCGCGACGTACCATCACACATTCAACAGGACGCGTCGATAATAACATTTGATAATGCCGAGGTCGGAAATCATTTCGTCCGTGTGTAATACGACGACCGACGTAGATATATACGCACACATGTGTGCGGATTAGACGCCTTCGCGTAAGTGCGAAGGTGCGAACTCGGGGCGGCTTATTTAGACGCCGTCGCAGCCGCGGTAACTGCCGAGTATACGAAACGTCTTTTGCATTTTCAATGAAGTTGTCGGGGCGCAACGCCTACGTAACACCACCGGGTAGCCGAGTGAGAACAACGACAGCGGGACAAATTATTCTAACGCACGCCATGTCTCTACTCTTAGACACGAGAGGGTAGTGCGCAAGAGGGAGAGGGGATATGTAGTAGTGAAAATTGCAGGGACAACAAACACACGCCGCAATCAATATAAAACGCGAATTACAACATTTACATGAAACGACGACGGCCGAAAATTTTACACACGGCGTATATATTTATATCTTTTTTGTCACTCCCTTGCGGTTTGCGAAAACTCTCGTTACCCAAAAATACAACATTTATTCACCGATGTATGTGCACGTTGGGTTGCGGCTAATTGCGAAATTAGCGTCGGATTTTCACGCACACGTATACACACGCGCGCGTGCACACATGCACGTATCATTCGGGTTTGTTTTTGGGACAACCCCGAAAGCTCAATTCGTGACAAAATAAATTTACTTCGTGGGCGCGCATATTTCGTCTAATTTCTGTCACTGACGAATTTCATTAACTACTTTGAAACATTTAGAACGACCGAATTTCTCGGACAAGGATCTTTCGGACAGAAAATCGATACCGCTGATTTCCATGGCCGATGGAGTGCATCGAACTCCCCTCCTCCACTTCTGGATCGTGATCGACTTCGGTTTCCCTGCCGCCGCTGCTCTTAACCAGCCGGTGGAGTGGCGGTTACGCGACAGTAAATTCTTGCGTGGTTCGAGAATACGTAATTGACCAACACACACACACACACACACGATGAATGAACCTGATCGCGCGCGCGCTCGAGAGAGAAAATACAAGAGAGAGAGAGAGAGAGAGAGTACAGAAATATAGAAAGCTTTCCGACAAGGCGGTAACGCCGGACCCTCGTAGCAAATGTAGCCGTTAATTGCAATTCCAATTTACACGAAAGTCGTATGTACGGATATGTGGGCGCGTGTATGTAACAGGAAGCGTGGCAACGCGCGAGTGTGGGATGCACACTCGTACGTTAAAACACACGCTCACGTTCCCACGGGCGGGAGAATGCGCGCGCGCGTGTGTGTATGTGTGTGTGTGTGTGCACGGATACGGTACTTATACGGTGGGTACGCCACATACCTTAGGTCTAATTCGCAGGGCGCGGTACCGCGCGCTATCTCCTCCTCGAGCTACGACCTTTCTTCCCGCGCGCGCGGTTTATTTATCCCTTCTCCTTGCCCGAATTGCACGTACGGGCGTGTACCTTCGGAATATTCGCCTGTGAGTGTTCATTAAAGCCGACGTTGGAGAAGGAAACGCGACGACGAGCGGCAACAACGGGGAGAGATTTATACGCGACGCGGAAGGACGTTAAGGCATCCCCGATGAGGCCGTCGACAACGGTCGCGGTTTCCGCGCGCGTCGTCGACCGGTTTGACACGCACTAATTAATGGGCAATCCCTTCGGCGCGATCTGTGTTACGCGTTGATTCATAATTAATCCGCGCGATGATAACGATGTTGAGCATTTAATATTCGCGCACGATTCTCCGCCGCGAATGTATTTGCACAAACGGGGGAAGAGGGCGGATTGAAAAATGCACGTCCGCATCATAGCGAGCGCGTCGGGGCCGATATCCGACGAAAAGTCATCATCAATCCGCGCGCACATCATCCGCCGTGGCATTCCACCCTGTCGAACACGATGACGTTGTACACGCGCCGATCAATCAGCCAAACGATCGCGCGCGGCTATTACGCGCACGCCGCCGGTTAATGTCGCGTTTCGCGGCGGCAACATGTATGATCCCTTTGTATATAATACCGGCGATAATACGACCACTTCCGTCTTGCGCGTTCCGATACACGCGCGAGTTCTCAACATCGGGAATATAGTAGCAAGTCTCTCTCTTTCTCTCTTGGAACTATACAGCGCGCTCGCATCGGCGAGGAGATACAAATTGAAAAATGTGAACTCCGACCGCCTCGGTTGCGCCGAGCTCCCGGGGAAAAGCGCGCAGCGGTCGTCTTCCCCTATACACCTCGTCCGTGGAAAAGTAACATCCACTTTTACTCCGAGCTCCCTTTTATGCGTTCCGCTACCTGGTTAAACCAGAGAGAGAAAGAGAGCGAGAGAGAAAGAGAACGAAATAGGGCATTGTAAAATTCTCCGAACGACGTTTGCACCGATTGCGGGATTTAAAACGACTACTGCTCCGCCGCACGACGATCTACGCGTGCTCTCTTTTCTTCGGAAACGCTCTCGTCCCTCGTATTTCTTTGCCTCAGCAACACGCAAAATTTCTAAGTCTCAAACACACACGCACACACGTGCGCGATTTCCCGCACAATCGACATTAATTCCCGAGAGAATATCTTTTAAAAGCACGATGTATTACGCTGCGAGAGATAATTTCTGTGCGTGCACGTTCTCCGTCGAAGTGTTAATGAAAACTAAATACGTGTGTGTGTGTGTGTGTGTATTATTTCTGTGTTCCGTTTCTAAACAAGATACACAATTAATTCGCGAATAACGCCGTATCTTATGTCGCGTGTATTCGCAGTTGTCAAAAATTTACATATTTATAGCGAAAAGAAATTTAATATGCAGATAAAGGGGAAAAGCATCTTTTCGAGAGCAAAAAGAAAAAAACAAAGAAGATAATAAAGACGGATTACAGCGGAGTTAACATGGCATTATATACATATAGGCGGGATAGTATGACAAAGTTTATGAATAATATCTGCGGTTAGATTGATGGGATAGATTAATGGTTAAATATTGCAATACACGTAGATACGATAATGACATAAAGTTTATGAATATTATCCGTATGGCTGATTGATGGAACACAACGGTGTCACGACTCGTTATTCCGATATAGATCGTAATCTCGCAAAGACGCGATATATATTCGCACGCGCGTGTCGTGTGTGTGTGTGTGTGTGTGTGTGTGTGTATAAATATCAATTTTTTTTTCGGTTTTCGTCAACGAGATATATTCGCGCGCTTTCATTATGCGGTAATGCCGAAAACACACGCATTAAGAATTCACGGGACCGCGCGCACGCACATATTCCCCTCTCTCCGCGTGTGTATTTGCGTGAGCGCGAAAAGTCCATCGTCGGTTAATTAATGTTTTCACAATCTCGCCGAGTTTGCCCCGGTCAACCTCCAAAGCCTTTCTCCAATCGAGCTTTTGTAACGATGGCATTCGGTTTTGTGCCAACATGCATTTGCTTTGTCGGGTCCGACCGAAATTTTTTTCATCTCCATTTGTTTGCAACTTTACGTTCCGTATTACTCTCTCCACTCGACCATACAACACACAGCTTCAAATATGCACAATGTTGATGCACTGTCTCTCTCTTTCCCCCTTCTTGTCTCCCTCCTCTCTTTTACTATATGCGGCGAAAACGATCGATATAACATTTATAGCCTGTACGCTGACCGGAGTCAATGGCAGTTCCTGCGCGAGCGACTATATTTACGAGCGATCGAAAGGTTAAAGTAATTTCGATGTCATGTCTCTCGACCGGTGCGCGCGCGCTGCGTTGAATAGTCGAGCGCAATGTTTACCGGAGGTCTCTGCTCTCCGCTTCTTGAGCGAGCGCGAGGGACCATTATTTTCATACATTTTCAAGACGGAGTTTATTTCCTCTTCTCCCTCTTTCTTCGCGTCGATAATTTTATTTTTAGCGTCATGCAGTCTCTCCTGTCCTTCGCGCCTCTTGTACATTAAATTATTATAAAAATCCCGTGAACACGACGCGGCACCAATTTCTCAGCTTACGCGCGCGAGTATAATAAATTATGTGTGTACCCGCGATCTCGGAAACCATCGCAAAAGCCCTGGATGTGTGTACTCACCGTATCCTCCCGCCGTGGTAGCCTTGAAGACGACCCATATGAGGTAAGCGTAGATTATCCGGCCGCGCTTCCACGTATCCATGATGGCCGTGGCTTTTATCGGTGACCTTTTCGGAGCCACTTTGACCCTAATTGAATTCGATCGACGTTGATTAGAACCGCTCACGCACACTCTCGACTCTCTCTCTTTCTCGCGGCACTCACTTCTTCTTTCCTCTCTCTGTTTGGTCCTCCTCAGGCCTTTTCGCCTTTTCGTTTCGCCGGGCGTCTAAATGCGAGTGCCACCGTACCGGCGAATCCTCGACTTCCGATAGTCGAGTCCGACCGTGTATCCCACACACATATCTCTCTTCCTCCCGCCTTTCTCCTCTTCTTCTCTCTCTCTCTCTCTTTCCACCGGTTCTTCCTCGGACGCGATACGTTCCCGTTCGTTTAAAACGACGACGACGGGCCCGGTCCGCGCGGTGTGAAATTTATCGTACCGTGACAGGGCGCGATACAGGAAGTTTTGTTACACTTACGATCGGACGTGTAACGACAAGCATCGGGGCACGAGACCGCAGGCACGCGATCCCCGGAGCACTCTCGTGTGTGTACACACACGTTACGTTACCCCGCGCGCGCGGCACTGCTTGAGAGAAAATGCGAGACGCGAGCGGTCTAGAACCGGCGATATAACCCGCACGAGGGGAGGAGTTACGAACAAGCGCGATATAACGAAGCCGACACTTTTCACATTCACTGGCTCTCTTCTCCTGGTTTTATGTACGTACGTTGCGTTACACGAGTTGCGCACAAGATATACTCGGTGAAAGCCCGATCTGAATTGTATTTTTATCTCGTTCTCTTTGCAGATACAGCGAACCTTACAAGTTCTTGGATATATATTTTTTTTTCTCTCGTTTCCGCCCGTAGATTTTTATATAAAATTGTTTCTTCTATATTACTCTTTTTCTACGGATTCCTCTTTTTCAATTTTGTAAAACGCGGCGCGCGTCGACGTCCGCCGCCGGGCTCGCGATGTATCGCGGAAGTAAGAGCTCTTTTGATCGATTCACGAGCTTAAACCCGATCGTCGGGATATACACTGGGTACGTGCGCCGGCAATATCCGCAATATCGCGCGGAATCCGTAACCTAATGTAGCGATTGGAGATTGGACGTGCGCCATTGACGACGCCGCCGCGATCGTTCGTGCGACGCATGATCGCTTCAATTATTATAAATGAATTGCTCGCGAGTGCGAGAGAGAGATATATATATGTATATATACGAAGAGAATCCCGTGTATAAATGCGCGAAACGAGTTTCTTTCGGAATTCTCAACCTCGTCGTTCCGCTTCGCGTAATCGCGCGAAAGAATCAGCCCTACGGCTAGGCGGATTCCACGGAGTATCGTTCAACGATGCGGAACTAACGGCCGAAACTTTCGCCGACGAGGTTACGTTCATATCACTCATATATGTTAACGACAGAATTCTCCTCTCTCTCTCTCGCGGCCGCGGTTTTTCGCACTGCGAAAAATCCTCTCGCGAACTGCCAATTTTCCGAGCAAGCTGCTCCGAAGCTCGCTCGCTCTTTTCCCTGGCAGTAGTATTCGTCGGTATTTCAACTTCGGAAAACCAAACAGAGCCGAAACTTTTCTACTACCCCCCTTCACTGTCCGCAAAAATTCTCGAAAATTTTGCGCGCCAATGACGGCGTCTACTTCAACGGCAACGTTTTACGACATCTTGTCGGACATTCTTCCGTTCCTTCTATTCCTCCTCCTGCTGCCGCCGCCGCCGCCGCTGCTTGTGTCTCCGAAGACTCGCAGAAGTCGCCCGAGCGCACAAACACACACATACACACACAGATAATACCCTCTTCTCGAGCAACTCGCCCTTTTCGGAGTCTTGTTTCTTCGTTTCGAGATTTAAAAAGTCGGCGATGCGACTTCTCCGCCGTTGACCTCGCCTCCCGGAAATCTTGTGCGGGATCAACGCGAAAGTCCTTGATCCTTGACGTCGAGCTTACTTCTACATGACTGCCGAATCTCGATATTCCATCACCTCAAAGCGGCCCACGCCTAGTCCTGGCTATTTCGTAAACTCCATCTAAGTCGAAAACCAAAATGTCTGTCCTTTCTTCCACTCTATACCGAGTGTTTCTGGACTCTCCTTTGTGTTCCGATCTACAGCTCCGGCAAAATGTTTACGCATCGATCGTCGCGCACCTGGGTACGTCCATCGCAATTACGTCGCGCGATGAAGAGAGACCACTTGACCGAATAGGATTCGCAAATCCTTCGTGTTTTCCTTGCCCGGAAAGCGAATACCGGCCAACGGGCCGAGCGTCAACAACATCCAACTGTACGAAAATCGCCTCAAAAGCCGTGCCTCGATATCTCGATGCCGCACGATCGCGATGTTTTGAATACACGTGCGAGAGCACGACGACTGGTTACGAGCGCGAACCACTGTAAAAGTAACACCGAGACTGGTAGCCGGCGCGGCGCGGGGAAGAGACGAGGCTCGCGAGCTTGACCGCGGATAAGAAGGAGGATGAGAATCGCGGAACGCGCCGAGGAATAAGAAGACGCGAAAAAGAATCGAGGAGGGAGAGAAAGAGAAAGGAGAAGCTGGGATACGGGGCTCGTGGTCGTCGAACCGGTTTCCTTCCAGAGATCGCAACCGGCCAATTGGAAATACCACTGACAACGAGTCCGTCCGGGGCCTTCTGGTCGTTTTACGATCTCGCCGATCCCGCGACCAGGAGAGATCCAGATAAAACAAGACCGCGCGCCAGGCCGGGCCGAGCCGAGCCGACGGAGGCCGTCGATCGCGGGGAACCCGCTGCCGGCGAGAGAATCGCTAATGCTCGCCGCGAGAATAAGAGAATTTTCACGACGACTCGAGGAGCCGAACACGGCGAACGTTCCTTTCGGATTCCTTTCCCCGCTTCGAAACTTGTTACAGATCGTAACTCCGCGAATTTTAATAGACGACTCTGTAAGATATTTCTCTTACGACTTTACTCGACTACTTTCGTTCGGGGAGAAGCGGAATTTGCTTTTTATTCAGCCTGTTACACGGTGTAATTATGAGCGAATGGAAAGATAAATAGAAAAGAGAAAGAAAATTATATTCGGAAGTATATACATATATATATTGTGTATATATATAGCGTCCGTAAAAAGGTAGAGAGAAGTGGCTTTTATAAAATGCAAAGGGTTTGAGTTCTTTGTACCGTTCTCGGAATGCAACAATAATCGAATTTTGCTCGCCGGTCCGGCGAAACTGCCACTCTCGCGCATCGCCCCGCTGCGCGATTCTCGATTCGACGGTGAAAACCTCCGGCGCGCGGATTTATTTTCGCTTCCGGTCCGTCGCACGCGCATATACGTACATATTCTCCGTGTGCGCGGAAAAATGTTGCTTCGCGCCGTCCGGTCGCTGGACGATTAACGCGGTCGCTGCATAAGCAGTAATACGTAATGTATTATTGATGTCGCGCAACGGCAAGATATCGTCGGCAGATTAATAAACACGGTTCGCAGGTAGAATCGTCGTCAATAATTTACAACGCCCGGAAAGAGAATGAAAAAAACCAATTCAACTCGTCGTTGAATTTTTCCATGTACTCGGAGATGCATTTCCGTTCCGGCAAAACGAATTAATTGCACGCGTGAGTTTTCTTTTTTTTTGTATCGCAGTCCGAGAGAAAGAAGGAAAGAAATTAACATCGGCGAAACTCGAAAACACCGTGTGTCACGAGACCATAATTGACGAAGCCCGATATATCGAGAGGAAGCAATATCGACGGGCGATTCTTGCGAGTTTTACGCGAGTATTACGTACGGGGGGCGGATTGCGACGATGAAGGGAACAAGAACGGCAATCCAACTAACTTTTAAGCGACACTCCGCTCTTTTACTCCAAATTGGCTCTAAGCAATTACGCTCCGAGAACTCCTTAATGAAAGTTGGAGCGGGAGAGAGAAATGCACGGAAAACTATTGAAATATAAACACCAATTAAGCAACATATATATATAAAAGTTATATATATATATAAAGTTATCTAAGAGAACTCGCTCTCGTCCTATATCAATCAAGATCAAGAAATAGGTCTGACAACCGGTTCGACACGTCAATAAATACAGCGTATGAAACTACTTTCATCCTCGACATACCGTACCTTTACTCTCGGCCACTGTCCGGCCATCGGGACCGTCCGGAGAAGAGATACGGCGATAAAAATATTAAGAAACGAAAAACGTAATCCTTTGGAGTGAACGATCGTTACTCGTTCCGGCAGTGACAGTTGACATGTAACTTTTATACGATCCGAAGGAAAAGCTCGCGTCGACGACCGTCCCGATCGTCACAGCGATAAGAAAGGTCTTATCATGGCCGTCATGTGTCTCTGATATTTTTCTCGGATCGCTCCTTTCCCCATCCCTTTCTTCTCCACGGGGAAAACTGTCCCCGCGAACCTCTCTCTCGCGGTTCTCGTCGCACTGTCGGACCCTCAACTACTACTGCTGCTGGCCGTTCGTTCGTGCCGTACGGTCGTAACGCTGACTGACTGACTGACGGATGGACGGACGGACGGACGACGCGCGCGCGATATCGGTAAGGACACGAAGAGGCGCCGCGACGCTGCGCGTCCCGCAGAATCACGATCCGCACTGGTACGCCATCGAGCGTTAGAGAAACTTCAGCAACCCTCCGACATCCCGGGCCCCCACCACTCTCTCTCGCTCACCGTGCTATACACGTGCGCGCGATGGACGGGCGCTGGTGTGTCGGTGCGCTGTGTGTGTATGTACCAGTACATGTAGCGGCGGCGTATGTACATATATATGTGTATGTGTGTGCGTGTGTATGTAGAGGAATACCCATACCAGCGTTCTGACGCCATTCCGGCCACGGTTCTCCAGCGACGGACTTCGCGCGCGCACACAGGGTTGGTCGGGGGTGTACGATCGGGGTGCGCGAGCACACCGGGGGCCAGCTCCCTCCCACCGTCACACCACTACCGGCACATCGACACGCTTTCCGTCTTTCTCTAAAGCTCAACCGACCCTCCGCGCGCGCCTTTTCTTTCCCCGATAGCCTCCTCTTTCTCTTCCTTTTTTCTTTTCCTTTCTTTTTTTTTCTTCGGAGAGAGAGAAAAGAAGAAAGAGAGGAAGGAGTGTGTGCGCCACATGACAATTTCGGGTGAAAACATCGTCGAGTAGCTACTAAACCCCCGTTCGACGGAAGAGATTCGGCGAGTAGCGCAGTACCGCCGGTAACAAGCGCGCAAACATCTCCCTCCCACCCCTTCGGGTTGAAAAGACGTCTCTAAACATCGTCGCTTTCCGGACATTTGAAATCGAGAAGTGTGTGAGTATGTGTGAGAGAAAGAGAGAAGAAGAAGAGAGGGAGAGGGAGGGAGGAAGAAGAGCTGCCTTTTAGATTTAGCCGACGCGAGGTGAACGATGACACACAGTCCGGCCGGTGGTATTTCGCGGCTGATTATCTACCGATGAGAATAAACGAGGACGACAGTGATAAATTGATAATGACGCGTCGGACTCTTGACGACTGGCTGTGCATCCTCTCCCCTGGGTGCGGGAATTACGCGAGAGCAAGACTTTACATCCGGGGCGGAATAACAAGCGCAATAACGATAATAATAAATCAAATTTATCGCGCGACAAAGGCGAAGAATTTGTTAACTAGAGAGACAAAATGCGAGAGAGAGAGAGAAGAAACGCGCGCGACGAAATAAATCGTTCTCTCGCGGAACACGAGCTGGCGGCTAACCGATTACGATGCGGAGAGGGGTAGAAAAGCACGCGGGAGAGATGCGGCGCTTACGCCGTGGTCTCGCGGATACTGCACCCCGACGAATAAAACGAGAATAATTCGAGCGCTATTGGATAACGTATCGCGGACGCGTCGCTTGTGCTCGGAGAAACGACGTGTGTATATAGCGGCATGGCCGTGCAGCTTTGGAAAATTGGAACTCCGCTCCGTTCCGTAAGGTCAGGCCTGAAGGGAAAGAGGAACCACCTAATCCAATGTTTTACAGGTTTACTGATTGCGGCGGAGAGCGTCGTATACGACAGCCGTCCCTCGAGTGAGAAGGGATGAAAACGAAGAGAGAGCCGGTCTTATTTCCGTGTCCCGTGTTTCATTCATCCAGGTCGCGTCACCTCGCGGTTCTTCTTTCCGCGCACCGTTGGGGAGAGACACACGCGACATCGTTCCTCCCCCCCGTCGTCGGCTTCCTCGTCTCACGCTATTTTCTCGCGCTGTCCTAATTCTCCGAACAAATAAACGCATCATTGGGCCGGCCGCGTAGATTTACCAATCAGCCCCGCTGTACGGGACAGCGGAAGCCCGCGCGGAAGCCGTGCGGAAGCCCGCACACGATCCGGAATAGCAATGAAAACGGATCTTTAAATCTCGCTCGTATCTCGCTCGACGTCGATCCTCTTCGTCCGTGATTTCCGATCGCCCGTGCAACTTTTTCGTCGGTTCCATTAGTGACTCTCTCACCGCGACACGTAAACCCCTCTTCGCTTTTTTCAATGAACTCATTAGGGCGGATACCACCGTTTAACGCGTCACCGATACACGCGCAAATTTGCACTGCTTAAGAAACGAAGTCAAAGATTTTTCTTCCCACGTCTGCGACGTTTTTGTACGAAAAACGCACGGCAAATCGGATGGTGAAATTTAATCGGTGAGCGATGACGATATTATCCCCGCGTATATTGACGTCAATTGTAATTTTTATTATTTTACGCGATGATAAAATATTTTACTCTCGATATTTCTCGATGTTCTCGAAGACGCGCCTATTGTTTCGCCCGTCTCGTCTCTCGCCGATCTCCCGGGGCGTAAATTCTAATTCAAATAGAGTCACTTATACGGTCGGCTCGAATGTCGGCCTCTCGATATTCTCCCCGATGAAATACGCATGCCGCGTTTCGCGGACCATCTCGCATCAAAGATTATTAACGAACGCCATCGACGAAAGAGACGCGCTTCGTTAAACCCATCGTGTTCATTAGACCGATCGCGAGTACGAGAGAGGGCGGAAGAAAATACGTGCGCACGCGAGGAACTAGAATAAAACCTCTCGACGGGAGCGAGGATTCCTTTAGCGAGAATATAGGTGGCGGAGGAATCTCGTTTCTATAAATTGAAAGTATCGAAAAAAGTGGGACAACGCGAGAATGCAAAAAGGAGAGACCGATAATGGCCGCTTCTTGCATCGTGTTGAGCGCTGCGTTAAGTTTCGCGGGTAGACGGACGGTGGATAGATGGGATGAACGGACGGATGGATGGATGGATGGATGGATGGATAGATGAATGGATGGCCGGTCGGACGGTCTGGACCGCCGGACGAATGTCCTTTGCGCTATCGATTACAAGGAAGGCCCCGCGCGACAGACAAGGAAAGAGCGGTAAAGTGATGCAGACAAATGGTAATGTCATTACTTTTATCTTGGAGCAAATGCCACGAGAGGGAAACGCAAGTGTGATACATTATCCGAAATGAAAAGAATGAGAGCTACGACAATGCGTAGGGAACGTGAGAATAATGTATATAATTGACGTTGATGTTTTAAAGGAATCGCGTCTTCAACCATTTAATTGCGATAATATCAAATTTAGAAAAAAAATTATGAAGTTAAAAAATTATATGTTCTATTTTTAATAAATTTTCAGCAGAGATTTACTTACATTTCTCTCGGACGGAACTTGAGCTGATACTCTTAAAATATTCCCCGCGAAAAATATTTTATTTACGAGTAAACGAATATTCATTTATTTTAAGGATAATTGCGAGTATCTCTTTTGCAACGAGAGAGAGTAATTTTTGGCGGTTCGTGGTTACGTGTGTGAGATACAGAAAAATAACAGCGCACGTCGTGTCTGGTATTTTAAAGGAGAAAGAACTGAAAAGAGAAGAAGAGAAACGAAGGGGGAGAAAAAGAGAGAGAGAGAGAGTGTGAGAGCTGTATATTATTTGTCTCACGATTTCTGATATGCAAAAATGACAGATCCCAGTGCGACGGTTTACCTAAAAGGGCGGGGTATAATATGCGGTCGGAATATATTACGAGTCGTGAAAAAAAGCGGAAAACACATTTTCTGAAAAGTTTTTTTTTTACATCAAACAAAGAAATTTCGACTAATCTCATGGGATTCTCTTTGCGTGGCGTAATTTATGAAAATGTCCGTGTGCGCGACCACATCTCCCCCCCGTTCCGTTTCCGTTCTAATACGTCGCTAATAAGTTTTCGCAATTAGTTTATTTGCTCTCCTCGAACGCTGATAATATTATCGCAAACAGATATACGCCGTTTTCAACTTTGTTTGTGTCGTCCAATCTACTTGCAACTGTTCCACTTGTGTTCTCCGTACGCTGCTTATTTGTCTACTTGTTATTCTAATTTGTAACGAGGCAAGGCAATTACACCATTTATGAATAATCGATTACGCAAATTGTCAGGAAGAGAATCGGGTCTCTCTTTAGCCCTTGTTAATAATTAATATCGACCATACGATTTGTATCACCTAATTGGTTATGTTAATCGTATTTGGCAGATATATGAATATTGAAAAGACCATAGCCGGAGGTAATGACACGTTTACATCGTCATTTATTTATTTACGCATTGTATTAAAAAGCCCGACGTTAATAATATGTTCAGGAAGAGCAACGGTTTATTAATGGCCGCATAATGAGAGGAGAGGAAGGGGCGCGTATATGCAGCATTTCGGCTTGTCTATAAATTATTTATTAAATTAACCGCATCGATCCGCGCCATGTGCAACGATCCTCCGACAGAATATCCGACAACACACAACGGAGGAGATGTGCGAGAGAGAAATCCTTAGATCTGGCCCCGACCGGAAGCACGTCCTAAGACGATTGTCGTCGTCCTTGTACAAAGTTCGGATTACGCGTTCCCCTCACGCGAACGTGAAACCAATTCAACCGCTTTCGCTACACACGCCGTCTTACGTAACCGAAATACACAGTTTCGCCATAAATACGTCGACATAGATACTTGTATCCTTTTGCGCCCTCGCTTTGTCACTTTTCGACCGTGCGACGAAGTTTTTGTAAACGCGAGAAAAATACCGAGCCCAAGTACTTACTTTCCCAAATCTCGTGTAATAAAGAATCATCCCTCCGCGAGCGAAAAATCGGCAATTTAACGAATGTCGCGACAAAATTATTTTCAAAACGTATCGACCGGAGCGACAAATTAAAGCGTAACACGATACAGGTTAAATTTGTTTGCTCATTAGCGGGACCATGTTTCATCTCTTATCGTTAACGAGAAGGGGTCATAATATGGCTCCCGTGCGTTGATTGGCAGGACAACGAATCCCACTTATTGATTCGTTCAACCGTGCTCCGGTATCGATATTTAATTGCATCAATTATATCGCGCCGGTGTTCAGCGAAGGCGTACGATGTCTTTTTTTTTTTTTTTTTTTTTTTTTT
>QVNV01015085.1:0-54922 GCA_014825455.1 Pseudomyrmex pallidus | reverse complement strand
CCGCCACCGCCACCGCCGCCGCCGCCGCCGCCGCTGACGACGACGTCGTCGGTAGCGACGGCAGACTGCGCGTCGCCAACCCCTCCGTCCTCCTTCCCTTCTAGACTTCGCGTCCCCCTCCTCCTACCCTACCCTTCATCCACACTACTTCCTCCTCCTCCTCCTCCTGCCGCTGCTGCTACTGCTACTACTGCTGCTGCTGCTGCTGTTGCTACTGCTGCTACTACTGCTCTTACTACGCTGCTTTGTCCCCTCGAACCCCCTCTCTGTGTGTGTAAGTGTGGACGATCAGCTGACTGCGAACTGTCAGTCGCCGCCGTGGGCCTCTGCGAGTCCACGTGACAACTGCTCCGCGCGACTCTTTCGCCGTGAGCGAGCCACGCTCGCTCTCTCCGCTTCGCAATCAAATCGCGACACCGGGGGCGACACGACGTACGTGGGGGTTGCACGTTGATCACGGTCGTCACGAGATCCGCGCGGTTATTTTGCGCGATTTTCACATTCGGGGAACGTTCGTTTTGCGGAGTCTTCTCTCGATGCCGATTGTGCGAACGGAAGCGTGACGCACAGAAAGTGGCGGCGGAAACGCTCGAGCGTTACATTTGCGTGACACTTTTGCGTCCGTTTCATTTTTCAGCGGAATAAATTGGAATTTACGACGCGCGTTAACTCACGCACGTTTCTTCAATACGGGCAAGGGGTGATATCTTTATATGCGTAGAGTGGCGTTCGTAAAGCTCCCGCATCCCCCGGCGAGATGTAATTAATGATCGCGACTCGCAAACCTCGCTGATTAAAGGAGGATCCGTTTACACGGTCGGTCGTAATCCGATTTCGTGTAATGAAACACTCGTTGAAGAAAAAAAAAAAAAAAAGAACGAATTCTCAAGTTACGGAGCAGCCGGTCTCCTCTGGGCCGGTCTTTTCTGAACCGACACCCAGGTGTAGTGTTTCTAAACTGCGATATCTCCCGTTCGATGGCATTCGATTCCGATTTCTTCGTATTGTTCTTGCGACAGAAGGGGAGAAGATGGAGCGATTACTGTTGTCGAGCGCGATTTTCTTCGAGCGCGCCCTGTTCGTCGCGATTTCAATTTAATAAAAAAAAAAAAGCACATTTATTTGCGCAACACGCAATGTAAATAACATAAATATCTTATAAAAATGATTTAGAAAAAATTATGTAAGCAAATTATTTTTATAAAAATGATTTAATTTTTACTTCACAAATTAAATTGATCTGGTAAGTTAATTAGTCAATTTATTCGTGATGTTAAATTTTAATCACGAAATCGAGAGATTTTAATCGAACGATTAAAATCCTCGCGCATCGAGCGGCGATAATCACATCCAGCCCCATTGTTTCTCGGTTCCCATCGGGGAACGTTGTGCAACGATATCGTTGCGATTCTCGTTTTACAATCCGAGCGAACGTGTGCATTTCAACAAAGAACACATGCATAGTAATAATCGATCGTCGAGGACGCGGCGATGTGTATCGCGCGATCGGTATCGTCGTCGCTCGAGGGAAATGACGCAGTTGTACGGAATTCCGCTCACACCACTCGCTTGTGTGTGCGTGTGTGTATATCGCGCCCTGTTTACACGGAAGCGATCTCTGTCTTCCTCTCTGAAGACGAGAGCACCGTTTCGCGACAAGAATGTGGAGAAGGCGAGCGACGTGAATTTCGCGAGGATTTCCTTACGTAACGCGGAAAGACCGTACCGGGAGTTAATTCCGACCTCGTTGGCTTTACCCGGCGCGATGATGAATTGTTCGAACGAGGATCGGGGGGTGAGAGAGAGACACCGACTACCCGGTACTTCCACCGGGAAATGGTTCAAACCCAAACCCCTCGATCTTAATCTCGCCCCTGACACATCGTCAATCCCGAGGATTAATTTCCCCCGTGAGATCACCACCTCGCCGGGAAAATGAGAAAGTGCTCGAGAGATGGAAGTGGGGGGGAGGGGGGGGATCGGAAATTAAATCAGTACGCGGCATTGAGTGAGCAAACGAACGTATTTTGACGACGAATACGCGCGTTTCTCGGATCTTCAGATCCGGCGCGTCCGCGGGCGTCTGGAGGAATTGAAGTCACACCGAGGTGTGACACCCGGCTATGTCCGGTGCGGCTCCGAAGCGCACTGTAGATGCGCGCTAGAAGAAGAAGCGGAAGATGCGGGAGAGAGTCATAGGCGCAACGCGCGCTTTGCGGCACGGCGTGTGTTTGGCGAGAAAGAGTGGGGGGAGAGAGAGAGCGAGTCGCGAGAGAGGAGAGGTGGGAGAGATCGAAGGAAAGAGAGAAGAGAGAGAGAGAAAGAGAAGGAGAGAGAGAGGGAGGGAGGGAGAGGGACCATGTCCTATCCCAACAACCACGTGGCGCCGAAGACACTTTCATCATGCACACCAGTGTGGCTCGGAACCCCCGCGCCGAACAACCACGTGGTTGGTTTACCGTCGTTCGACGCTCCGGAGGAACAGGCCCACCTAAGCGCATGCGCCGCGTTTTGCCGCGTCGCGTTCGCAACCGCCTGCAACCATCAAGGTCAAGCAAAGTCGCGCGATCGCGACCTCGTGGTGACGACGACAATGTTACTGACCTGGTCGAGAGCCGGCTAATTCAGGTAGATCGAACTTGTGGGGGGGAAACACGCTAACTGCCCCCTACGTTTCCGGAAATTTTTCTCGGACGTCGCGCGGAATATCGAGATTCCACTCTGCTTTCGCAGATCGGCGAGCGCAATTGGCTCCATCGGTTGAATAGGGACGAGTGTCCTGAAAAATGAGTCGATACACTGGATGGAACTTGATTTTTCTCCAGCAGTCGGAAGAGGAGAACGTTTGTGCACAAGAGGGGGCACTAACGTAATAATTTGCGGATATTTTACAACAATCGGCTTTTTGTTTTATTTTTTTTTTTATTATCAACAGTTATTCACGCAATTGTGTGTGAGCGAACAAACGCATTAACTTTTTGCGGGGTACTGGTGATTAATTGCACCAGTGTTGTGTACGAAGGATCAAATGTCGTAATTTAATTAATTCGTCAGGGATCGCAATTAAAGTTTTTAAATTGCTTCTCTCGTTTTTCTTTGTTTGTTACATTTATTGTTTACTTGTCTTCAGATCGGACTCAACAGCAGTTTTTGCATCGGCTCTTGACATTTTTCCTCTTCTGATAGTTCTTATCAATAAACATACATAAAGTATAAATATCATTATCCACAAACATTGCATCTTATTGATATAAAACATCCACTTCTCTAACGTGCTAACATTTGAAGAAGCTCTTGTGCCGCATTGCAGCAAAAACGTATCATTGTATTATCGCGGCGGTGTTAATTGTCCAAATTGTCGTTAACTCATTAAAAAAAACAAAAAAAGAAGGAGTCAGTCTGTCTGCAAAATTTTTATTTTTCTCGAAAACCAGGATCGATCGTCGCTGCCAAATTATTGACATTTTGCATCCGCGTTCCTAAAATACGCGTTGCGCGGCAGGTCGGGGTGTCTCTGCCGCGTCTCTCTCTCTCGTCAACTATTATTACCCGGTTACCGAGGAACGAACCGCCCCGCGCACGGAAAACGAGCGCGTTTGCGGTCGTCCACCGCGCGGCGCCACGTTACCGATTCATCGGCGCGGGGCGTCGCGACGACGACGACGACGAGAATAGAGACCGAAGACACATCGGGCGCCGATCCAGAGAGCACTGACCCAGTATGCTCGGCTGTCGCTCGGTTTTGCGGACAACGGCGATAACGACGGCGACGATTCTCCGTGCCGCCCCCCCGGACCGTCTTTCTCCTCCTCTCCTTCTCTTGCGCATCACCGCCGCTTTGAGAGCGCAGGACTGCCGTCGACAATTCTACGTCGCGTGGACCACGTGTCGCTCCTGGTAGAACCACGTGTCCGCGATCCGCGTGTGTGCAGGTTAATCCCCCCCGGACTCGCGTGATCGCAATATCGACGCGGAAAGGAAGACTCGGCTTTTCTTACGTTCGCTCGTTATCGTGTCCTCTTGATTACAATTTTTTTTTTTTGTTACACAATCGATACGTGTATGTGTCTTTTTTTTTTTTTGTATTTTGACTAAAAGAGAATTGCGCGGTTTCACGCGGCATTTAGGATAGGAGGTCACTGGCAGATTTATTCAAAACGGAAACGCGCACTTTTAGTTTCGGCGAATACTTTCATTGCGGAGAAACGGAGGATCGTAAATTTGATTTGCGACCGCGGGAGTATTTCGTAAATGCGCGAGATTTCTGCCGCGGCCGCGTAATTCGCTCGAAAATAAACGCCACATCGTCAATAAACATTTATTTCAACCGCGTGGACGGTTTGGTTTATTCGAGAGCGAGGTTTCAATCGGGTCGTGTCGCGATCAAAGGCGGGGCGCGTGTATACGCAGCAAATTCGCAGAGGACGTTTGCTTCTCAACTCCGTCGAGTTTTCTCGTCTCGGGGAAAATTTCAGAAACGACGCGCTCGCGGTTTCAATTCGGAAATCGTTTCGAAACGATCTCATCGGTAGTTCCGAGGAGAACTGTTTTACGATTTAACGAAAGTTTGTTTTATTAAAAGTAACGTCGTTGCTTTTTCCGTCGGGAAAGAGAGAGAGAGAGAGAAGGTGGGACTCGCTCTTCCGCATATATGCGCGAGTTTTCTCGTGACTCTCCGGAGAATTGTCGTTTATTTTTTCAGCCGGCCGCGTGGAAATTTATGTCTCGCCGCGTCGCGCTTTATCTCCACTACCGGGAATTCCCGAGATATCTCTGAAGGGGACTCCGCGAGCGGTTTCCGCAATGAAAGAGAACCGGCAGATGGAGAATTTCTTTTGACATCTTATATTGCGCGGTTTTTTTTTTCTGAAGTTGCTAAGAGATAGAGAGAGAAAGAGATTTCTCGAGCCTCGCGGAACGAGGTCACGCGAGAATCTTGGCATCGTAAAAGCGCGGATCTCCTCCCCCTCCGAATTATTCTCGATTCCTTTTTCAAGTGCTAGACTTTGGACGCTCGAAATATCAACCGAGTGCTCGAAACGCTATAAATAAAATAAGTGGCGAGAGCGCGTGTGTGTTGTACGCACAAGCCGCACAGTTTTGCGAATGCAATTAAAATTTTGCCTAGAGAGAAACTTTAGCGCGCCACGGATAATGCTGACGATTTTTTGTTTTCTTCTCATTGCAGGTGAATACGAGAAATGAGTGGGCGTCGTTGTGTGAACAATTTCATCTACCCGGCGGTTGCATCAACAGCGGGGTTGGTCTCAAGCAAATTTATCTCCGGTAAGTTCTCACACTCTTCCCGAGAGAGTTAGTTGATGCTTGATAATTGTTTTCCGATAAAGTGTGAAGTTATTTCAGCGGGTAACTCTGAAACTTGTGGATTTTCATCGAACTTTATATTCAATGTATAATTTTTACACGATTTTCTTCCCTCGAATTTCCATCAGTCTCACGATGAGTTCCGTCTCGGGCCTGTCAAAGCACCGGCCAGGAAGAAATTCACCGAAACTCGACGCGCCTCGCTTCGACTTACCGATCGCCTACGCACCCCCCCTGCGAAATCGGTCGGAGGCGACTGTTCGAGCTCGGGCTTCGGGGGGGGACCGGCGGACTTCTCGCCGCGTCGAGCCCGAGCGTCGCGCGGTCGCGCTTGCTACAATGTTCCATTGCGTCTGGCAGTCCGCGAGCGTCTGCAAGAGGCAGGGAGCAGCAACGTTTTGCCGCACGGCCAACACCGCGTATCGGCATTGGTCCCTACGCCCCACCACCATTTTCCGTATCGCGTACTACGTACGTTCCGTTCATTCATGCCCCCGGCCTCGGCGCCACGACGAGAGCCACCACGTGGTTCCTGAGTCTCGCTTTCCTCTCCCTGCCTCCCTCCCTTCTTCTCTCTCTTTCTCTCTCTCTCTGTCTCTCGCTCTCGTTCTCTTTCCCTCGCCGGAGCGCGAGCCCTGCGATCTTGTTAGCGCGCGTGGCTGCCAGGCGCGCGCGTGGACATGCCACCGGGTTTCTGGCTGCCGGCGGCGGCTGTCATACTAATTTTTCTCGCCCGAATTCGCGGCGTAAGCGGGACTCGGGAACTCTCTCTCTCGCAATCCCTCGAGTTCATCACCTGAGGGTTCGAAGATTTCTTCATGAGCGCGTGATCGTGTCCCCTCGTTGGTTTTTCAACCGGAGGAGAGTTCTCGATGTGTTATATCGGTCGATGTGTTGCTGCGACATCACGGATTGACGACGGGAGGATTGACGAAGAGCTGAGAATAACTTTCACAGCTTCGCGCGAGATGCAATCGACCGACGTCATCTTGCTCTGAATTTGAATGTCAACAAAGATGCGCGAAGATGTTTCGTCGAGATATCAAGATGTCTGATTTATTCCTTCGAAAGTTGTCCTTTGGCAGTTGTGTCTTCCAGACTTGGTTTTTGACACAACAAAGAAACGTTCGAATAGAGAGTCACCAGGCAACTTCTTTGCGCAAGGGATGAATCTCGCCAGCCGTTGAACGGTCGCGTCACCCTTCCGAGAGACACTTCCATTCACGCCACGTGGTCTCTCCGCACTAGCAGTCGATAGAAGGCCCGTGGCATACACGCGCCTGCCGCTGCAGTAGCAGTCGGAGTAGTGTTCAGCAGTCCGCACCCGCCAACGGCCAATCAGGCTCTGGCTGCTTGCTCTCCACACCGCCTGCACCTTCCGCACTGTACGTTGGTTGCATGAATGGATCCTCCACACCTACCCCCACCATCTTCTTTCGTCCACCCACGACGTGATGTCCTCTCTCTCTCTCTCTTTCTCTCTTTCTCTCTTTTTCTCACTTCACTTCTCTCTCACACATCCACCCCGTTCGTGTGAACTTCGTGCGACGTTCGTCGCACTTTCGACTGGTCTCGCCCCGTAGAGAGAGGGTTCACAGCAGCTTCTTTCATGAGCCGCACGTGAGTCGCGC
Organism: Pseudomyrmex pallidus; assembly: GCA_014825455.1. NCBI lineage: Eukaryota > Metazoa > Arthropoda > Insecta > Hymenoptera > Formicidae > Pseudomyrmex > Pseudomyrmex pallidus. Next base: position 47,966 of record QVNV01015085.1, on the reverse strand, counting down.
ACGTTTTTCTTTGAGCGGAACCGCCACGTGGTGACATCCACGCGCGCGAATCAACCGGTTCCTCCAGAAACCGATCTCGCGCGCGATAAAATCGCAACTTGGCGGAACCGATCGTTTGATGCGATCTTCCGACCCTCGATGTTATTCCTTATCCGTATCTCGGTTCGCGCGCGATACCCTGTATTAAATTTTCTCAAGTTGTTTCGAAAACAGGTAGCGCGATCGCTAAGCATCTTTGTTTTTCTCGAGAGCACCTCCGAGAAGTGGATACACAAAGTCGAAGTTTCTTTGAAACTTTGGATTTGCGAGGAAGGGAGCAAATTTTAATTTTATATGCAGAGCACTTGTTATTTAATGTAGAGAGAAAATATGATAAAAGTTTGTGTAATGGCCTCTCACACGGTCAAAATTCTCTCGAGGCTTCACCTCACGTCGTTCTTTTGCAAGTCATAAATATCTGACGTGACTTCGTCAGGTTGAGATTTTAATTTGTTTTATTTAAAAAAAAAAAAAATGGTAAAACAATTTTTACAGATTTTGTACAAAGTGTTCGTAACACTGATGTACATTGGATGCGTTTCAGGTATCTGGACAGGTACGAAAAGGTTCACTTCCTAGGCGAGGACGGTCAACAGGCCGACGACGATGACGAGGATTCCAGACACAGAAAGTGGTCGGCCAGAGCGCTGCATTCGGTTCCTCTTACCTATAACCATGCTCAGCACAATATTGCAGGTAAGAGTCGATATTTTTCGCTTATAAAAAAAAAAAACAAAAATCGCAAACAAATTTTTGCCAAACATTGTTGCTGCAGTTGTACTCTCAAAAACAGAATTCAAAGACCGAGATCGCTTAAATCCTCCCCAGTTTGTTTCTTACGTAACGCACGTACCGCGTCTGCTCTCATGTTTCTGGACAAAATACGCACCCGCGTATGCGAAAATTCGTCGAGCGCGTCCCCGGCGCGCCCGATGAACCGCGTTTTTTGCCAATTTTATATACAGCGGCAGTATGTGCGTTTCGATACATTTCGCATGCACGTACACGCACGGTCGAGCGACTTTCAAATGCGTTTTCCACCGCCCCCATTGTTCCTCCTCCTTGTCGCTCTGTGTTGTATCGCGTGCGCGCACACACAAACACGCACACGGGCGGTGTTCTCTCTCTTTCTCTCCCTCATCTCTGCCTTTTTCTCTATTTGTACGTGCGAGTCACGGTTCAATAATTCGCAACGTTAGCAATTTCCGCCTGTCAGAATTTTTCGCTCGCGCGTTGTCCCCGGCAACACCGCGTAAAAATATCGGTGCGGTTCGATCCCACCGCCCGCGGTGTCATTACGCCGCCCAGGGTTTTTTCCTTCTCGCGTTTTATTCATCATCAGCGGGATACATCTGAATCAATCTTGTGCACCGTGCGAATTCGCGGCGTGTAACAGAGCGGAGCCGAATGAATACAATAAAACGAAATCGAAAAAAAAGAAAAAAAGAAAGAACTAAATCGTTACGCGGTATCCAAGTGTCATGTCGATTGTAACAGTCGCATTTTATTTTCGTATTTTCTATATTTACAAGTAAAACATCTATGTATACGAGAAGAAAAAATATTAATATATTTTTGCCGATTAGGATTACATTTTTTCAAGAAGACGCCGAATTTTAACAGGGGCCACTATCTGACGTGTGTGATGTGGGAAATGCGTGAGCGCTCGCTACGTCTTCGCGGGAGAGATGTAAAACGTACATACGCGATACACACGTATGTATCGCGCCGCGGCCAAGGCAGCAACGGGTTATTGACGTGCTGCCGCTCGGAGAGCAGCTAGCGGTGGCGGGCTATCGAGCTCGGAGAGGGATATAGAGAGACAGATAGCGAAGCGGAGCGCGCGAGTACGTGCGAGAGTCGCGACGGTGGCCTGGCTGGGAGCCGCGAGTGCATTCGGCGTGCACGAGTGGAGGGCGACGTGGGAGGGGTCGCGAGCGTGTGCAAGATAATTTAATGGGCAATAATCATGACACACTTATATACAGGGTGTCCCGAATACACGTAGAGTATATCTTTCCCGGTTGATTTTAAATCGAATTGTTGTTATTCCCTCTTTGAGGAAATGTTACAGTTGAAATGCATATCGCGCGTGTTGAAATTATATAAAAATAAACGAAATACATATCAAATTATATAAAATAACGAAATGTTAAGTACATTAACAGTAATTAATGTTATATCGTGCAGTCTTGTGTGTAAAATTAAACCTGGAACAAAAGTTCCAACGAGATAAATCTTTATTTATTTTGTCTTCATTTTTATTATTTGAAATTACAATTGTAAAATTATAATCTCGTGCGTGTGCGTTCTTTTCAAATAAAGGTAACGCTTCTCCGACTGTGAATCAATCAGGCCGAGTTACGTTGGCGTCAAGAACACACATCCGGCCTTCCCGGGACATCCTGTATACAACAACGAATACCGGGAGCATAGCGCATATACATACCGCCGGTACGTCCGCCCGTCGACTGGCGGAACGCGCGCGGGTCTATACTCGGCGCACATGCGCACGCCGCATGCGGCAAGCCTCGGTTTTACGAGCGGATTGCCCGCACAGAAGCTCTGGGGGTAACCGGATGACGACGGGTCGCGTGGGAGGAAAGAGAGGGGAAGACGACGTGCGAGCGCGCAGCGCCCAGGGTGCCGAAGCCCGTCTGTGTCCGTAGGAGGGGACGCGAAAATGACGCTTGCCGATATCTACGTGTACGTAACGATTGTTAATTTGCTTTGCCGGGGGTCTTAGCCGCGCGCGCGACCTCGGACTCTCGTGGAGCGCAGCTCCCGCGCAAGCCGCGAGCGAGGGCAACCCCCTCCGTCTCTCCCCGCATCTCATCGATGCTCACCCGGAACCGGGTCAGTGAAGGCGCCCTGGCGGAAAGTTCTCTCTCTCTCTTTCTCTCTCTCTTTTCCTCTCGTGTCTCATTCCGATTCATCCCTCTCCGCGCATTTGACGCCGAGAGGCGCCTAATCATTTGCTCCTCGCCGCGTGCGCCACGCGCGTCTCACGATTCCCTCCGCGACCGGACGTTACTAAAATTGACATTCTCCCGCACCCTCGCAAATGAAAAAGACCGACTTGTTTGTTGTCAATGTAAAAAAAAAAAAAAAAAAATCTCTTTTTACAACGCACGATTTTATTCGAGATACGCGGTCGAGAGCGTGTCACAATCTCGATTGAGAGACACTGGCATAACGGATTCAGATCAGACCCTCGATCGGTGTTAGTCACCATCACGATGAAACAACCGATGCTCGCTTCGTGACAATCTTTTTCTGAATCAGCAGTTCCAAGTACATATATTATATTCCCTCGCGTTTTCAATTATTCATTTGCTCGTCAAGGTGGGAGTGCAGTCGTGCATTATCAATCGTTTCTTCGAGCGGCCGATTGTTCGGGCAAAAAATTTTCAAAAAAAAAAAAAACCCACGTGAAATCTTGATCTCTCATCATCCGTCCGCTTTGATTGATACGCACACGCGATCGCTACGCGAATCAGCGATCGCGTGTGACACGATTGCCGAAATCGTTTCTCTCGACACTCGATCGTTCGAATTCGACGACACGCCGATTTCGCCTCGCAAAAATTGCGCAAATCGGTTGTTGAAGAATCGCGATCGAGAATGCGCGTTGAATTTAGATCGAGATTTTAATTGAGGTGGGAAAATGAACACTCTCGTCACGTGCGTGCCACCACCTCCGAGCGGGAGAGAAACCCGTTAACGGGTGAGGAAGAGGGAGAGAAACGGGCAAGAGCGAGACAACGACGGGGTGCGCGTCACAATCAATAAGCGTTTGCGGGGATAAGTGTTCCGTCGGTTCTTGATCGTCCCGGTATAATGCCGCGCTTGCGTGATGTTCGCCGCGATTCCAGCGAGGGAGAGAGAGAGAGAGAGAGAAAACTCTCACAATCCGTGATTTCTCCCGTTTTGCTCGAATTCAAAGATAGTTTGGAGAAGAAGAAGAAGAAGGAAGAAGAAGAAGCAGCAGCAGCTTGTCAACGCTTTTGATAATCAAGCTCCCGACGAAGATAGATATGATAAAAAAATTTTTATTCCGAATTTCACGAATTTCGAAGAACGAAAATCCGCAAAATACACACGAGCGTAATAATAATATGTATCAGTGTACGCGAGGAAACACGAGAATATATTAAATTTGCGCGCAGGGTAACAACGATGATATAATTGCGAACTTTTGCGAAGATATAAAATTAATAATGACGTTGATTTTTTTGTTTTTTTTTAATACACGGACGAAAATAATACACAAGATACGACGAGATAAGAGTCAGCTGTTTTCGAAAGTCAATCATGTTCGCGAGGAGTACGTCGACAAATAGCGGCATTGCGAAAATTATTTTCCGCGGTATTTCAAGTCCGAATTATTTTGGTACGAACGCCAGAGATTCCTGATCTCGGATCGTATCCACCTGTGGGGTGGTCGCGACGATTGACACGACGACGTCTGGGGCTACCGCGTGCCACCCGCGTCCAATCGACGCGTTCCGCCGCACTGCGCGCGCCCCGTCTCGTTACGGAGGCGTTTGTCAGCGGACTGCAATGCCAATTAACGCGCGGAGACCCGCGTATATGCGCAATGTTCTCTCTCTCTCTCTCTCTGTCTCTCTTTCTCTCACACTCATCTCGTTCCGTGAATATTCCTCTTCCGGTGAAAAACGATCTCTCCTCTGCAGCGCAGTTCGAGAAAACGACGGTCATTTGCAGAGGGAAAACGTTACTCCACTTTCCGTATCTCAGAACAAAATTTGTTTCGAGCAGGGTGGGTTTCGCTCAGAGAGAGAAAGTTTATTCTCGCATATAAACGTCGAATCGTGTCTCGCTCAAATCATTTCCCGAATATTTTGTTTTATTAATTGATGGAGAGACGCTCGCGCGCGTGAATGCGCGTACTCGCGGGTTAAACGCCCGCGCTCGGTGGTGTGTTGCAAGTGGGGAATCGATTGGGGACTTGTGCGCGCGTTTGTGTGTCGCGCTTATTTATCGGTATTTAATCGGTAATGCCGTTTGATACTGACGCCGGGCGGAGTTGGATTGATTGAACGCGCGCGCGAGCGAGCGAGCAGGGAAACACGATGTCATGCGATGACAGCGCGCCAGCCGCGTGCCGCTTTTATCGCCGACAACGACGACGACGACGGCGACGGCGGCGGGTCGTAAATAACCGCGTTAACATTCGTCAGCGCGCGGATTAATTGCATCTCGCTTTGCTAATTACAGAGAGAATTAACGGTCACGTGAATTCCGGATTTGGCGCGGCGTCTTCCTCTTTCTTTTCCGAGACAAACGGAAAATGTGTTCGAAGGGGGAGAAAAATCCATCTCCTCCCGCAATAAGCGGCGTGGAATAAGAAATGGTTGAAGTTAAACGTGGAGGAAAGCGGGTAAAATTTTTATAGAAGCCGACGATTACGAGGACGTTTACCGAAGATATTACAGAGATATAAAAAAAAAAAAAAAATGAATATATACTGTCTTTTTTTTTTTATGCGACGCAGAGCTTTCTTTTTTTACGTCACGTTCAGGCACACTCCCCCTTTATTTACGTCGTGGAAACAAGGTGTTCAACTTGAAATCGATACTCGCCACTTCGCAGCGTCGTTGGACGAGCCGTGATTTTATTAACGAGAAGGTCCCCGGCTTCTTCGGATCCCATTCCTCCTTCCTCTATTTTTTTTTTTCCACCTTCCCTTCCTCCCTGTTTCGTCTTCGTCTCGCGCACTCGTTCGCGCTTTTTCCTCAACTTCTTCTTCCCGCCCCGTTATACCGGTTGTCGGTTTGTGTGTCCCCCCTGTTTTCCGTCGAAACTCGACACTTCTCCTGGGACGCGATATTGATCGCGGTTTTGCGGCTGAAAAGATTACCGCGATCCGCGATAACGTTGCGTCCGTAGTTGTGTGTGTACCCTACGTGCACACAGCCCGGTGTATTCAGCTCTCTCGTGTTTCGAGCTCTCAATACGCCTCTCTTTCTCTCTCCGCTCAAGCCTGAACGAAGGAAACTAATTCGCTCCGGAGGCATTAACGCGAGCGAGCGAGCGAGCGAGCGAGCGGGGCGCGTAATTACCCATCCCGACGAATCGATCATCGTCCGCGATTGTGCAAACTGTGCCGCCGTCATCATCCTCCGAGAAGGGTGGAGGAAGATAAGAATATATTACCGCTCGTAAATATTTGCCCGCGTGACCATATTTCCTCGTATATTTATTAAAGGCGCCATATAAGCTTTCTGCGGGGACCTTTTATTATCTTAAGGCCGTGACGTTATCTCCCGGATCTTTATTTCGAGCAGTAAGGGCACCGACAGTGATAAAATCGCAAACATACTCCGATACTCCGCGCGTCGTCAGAAGTTGTCTAGAGGAAAATTGTATTTTTTTCTCCCCCTTCAACGTGCCGGTAATTCGCGAGATGCGTGTTCGCTCGCGACACGTGGAAAGTCGCAATATCCGGATACGGAAGTTTCGTAGAGAAATAGAGAGAAGGTATTTTATTTACATTTGACATTTATCGCAAACAAGTTCGAATAACGCACACGGTGTAGTAAGCGAGAAATTTTTTTTTTAGACTCCGAGATATATCGCAAAGTCAGCCAGCGTTTGAAGACGAAAACACGGTTTCGTATATTTTAGCGCGAGATGCAACGCGTCGATCGGCCGCTCGTAGAAAGTCAACCTTGACCGAGAGCACAACCTACTTCGTGGCGCATTAAGAACGAGTCGATCACCTCGGCGGTTGGAATTGTCTTTAGCTGCGCGTTGGCGGTAATTGGTCGCGCTCGATATAAAATGATGCGAGAAAAAATAATCTGTATCTTATTTTCGCTAAAACCGCGACGTTCGCATCTATAAAACAAAAAAAAAAACGAGATTGTCGTCAAGCGGAACGCTTAAAAGTTTGCACGGAAATCGATCTTCGGAGTGCGTCGATTAAACTCAGCTCTTCTATTCGAGATAAGCGTCCAGTTTTTCTCTGATAAGTCGTGTATTCCGCACATACCGCCGATGACCGATAACCGACTTCTATAACTGACTTTGGTATTCGTTGTTCTTGTGTTTCTTTTTTGCCGAGCGATTCGTTTATTCCGCGCATATCCGAGATGTTCTTTAAGGTGGCTTCCATCTCCCTAAAACTAAGACCGACTCTTGACCGGTTAGGTTCACATCTTGATTGATCAGGATGTGAACCTAAACCGACCAATGTCAACCTAACCGGTCAAGATATGAACCTAACCGACCTAGATATGAATCTGACTAGTCACCATGTGAACCTAACTGATCAGGATGTGAACCTAACCGACCAAGATGTAAATCTGATCAATCAAGATGTGTTTTTATGTATGAAGACGAGGCTAACTTAGTATAGATATATCCGAAATTGATTATTTCGCGATTATGCATCGATTTGTTGTCTTGAATGATTGCACATCTTATCTGCATGTCTGAAATCTTTCTGAGCTATTTGTTTTTCCGAGATCTCGAGCCCTTATCGCGTCAAGCCGATACCACTGGCCGGTTAATTATTTAAAAAATGATTGTGACAAGTTACTTGTATATGTGAGTTATAAAAACTAGAAATTAAAAATACGTTTATTCAAGAAATCTGTCTATTTAAAACCACTTCAATATACTTTTTTGTAAATAAATGCGCGATGGGCGAATCATTCGTTAGGTTCATTTTATTGGATTGGTAATTTTACTCTTTGGCACGTTGCTTGACGTTCGTCGCCTCACACGATGATAAGACGACGACGCGAGAGAACGAGTGGGGAAAGGAAGGCTACTTGTCGTCGTCGTCGTTTCGAAACGCTGTCCGGTGCATTATCGCCGCGCTAGCTCCGCTTTCTTGTTGCATCAATCAGTCATGACCTGCCTCAATGAGCCCGTCGAGTGCGACGCGGCGGATTGGCGGCGTGACAATTCAAACAACCGACGACAAGTCGACGGCAAGTTATTTCCCGCGACGCTGTCGCGGCCGGGAGAGAAACCGCGCGCTTCTCTCTCCATGCGTGGACGGATATTTAATTCGCTCGTGTGAACGGAGCTCTCGATGAGACCACGGAAGAAACGCGCGTCGCGCGTTGTTATACACGTGATACACGTCATTAACTGGTTATGTCAGCTTCGATATTTATCGGAAGAATTGATTAGAATGCTAAGTCGCGTTTTACAACATCACGAGAATCTGTTTTCTCTCATCGTTCCGTCACCGACAAACATCTTCATTGACGTTGGAACAGCATTTGCAATGCTAACCGCCAACACGGCGGCGTGTAATAAGCTACATTTTATGTTAAAGTATGCAAATGTATTACAAATGCTGTTGTTGTTTTTATTTTTTTTTTTTTTTGTTTTTCAAATGTTGAAAAAGTTTGCTCGCTGAGTATCTTTCGATATCGATCGGTTAAATTCGAGCACCTACAACGCGCGCGCGCATAATTTTGTCTTATTAATGTATGTTTGTTAAAACATTTCTCTCTCCCCGCGAATTTGCAGACCGCGCATCTCTCTTTTTCTCGGAAAATGGATGCGGCGCGTTTTTTAATTATTTTAATTAGCCGCCGCGCGATAATAGCGGGCGTATTTTAATTATTTTAATTGAGCGGTCGCGGCGAATTTATTTTTGCGCGTTATAAAAAAACTGTTTTATTGCCAAGTTGTGTGCGTGTAAATGTTAGCACGACCTTCGCGCATCTCCTCGTCCGCGATCCGAGAAGAGGTGGCGAGAGGAGGCACTTGCGTTAATGTACGGACGGAGCCGTAACGAGGATAGACAAATACACGTGTAATGGCATCGCCGAATATGTGGTTTCTTAATCTTCTCGCGACTGTCGAGATCATTATCGACTTGATTGTCGCTTGTAGTGTCCAGACGATGGCAAACTTTCAGGTCAAATAAATTTTCCGGTTTGTCGTCACGCGATTTTCTGAGACACGCGAAGAACAACTGAATTTGTGAAAAAAACAAAGTTACGTTCGACTTCAAGAGTGTAACACGGGAGTTTGTGACTTTGAGATAACGCACTAATTGACATTAATTGATTTAATTGCGGAAATGTTGCGTACAACATCCCGGCATTGCTCTTCAAAGTCATTTTAAATCCAATTTATTTTTGTGTGAAATATGAAACCGAATTAAAAAATGTTTTTGTGCAGAACTGCGTTACATCTTGCAGCAAGATGTTGTTTTTCAAGAAACTCCAATGTATCTCAGATGCGAAAAATCTGTCTCGAGAGAAGAAACTCGCTCATTATCCGCTCGGTTCTTGCTTTCAGAGTCACTGCGCGATTACAACGGACTCTCGGCGGACCTCTACAAGCCCTCGAACTACGACAAGCTCGCGCTGTCGCTTCTCTCACCTCTGCCGAACGAACAGGACTTCGCCATCAACGTCTGCACCCTCCTGTCGAACGAAGGCAAACACACCCTGCGACTGGACAAGTATCCCCGGTTGGTGAACATCCTGCTGGCGCACGCCGGTGTCTTCGACTCGCCCGGCACGCGGCACCTCTTCATCGAGGTGTACTCGCGCGTACGCAACTACTCGATCAATTCCTTCTGGTCGGACGTGCTCGACTCGCAGGACGTGATTGACCTCACGAACGAGAGGACTTTTATGAAGAAACCGCCCTCGAGTCTGTCGACGTTCTCCAGGCGAAAGACTCTGGAGAAGGAGAAGCAGAACAAGCTGGACGGTGTCTCGTCGACGGAGAGCGACGAACTCACGGCGTCGATTGACGTTGAAGTGGTGCGATGATAGATTGGTTTTTTTTTCTTCTACGTTTCGCTTCAACTCTCTTCAGAATCTCTTAAGTTACTTTGCTTGCTTGTGTTTTAGATAAAACATAAGTCAATAATAAATTCTTTAAGTTCGTCAGTTTTATCGAGGAAATTTGTGTTCGCTTTTTTTTTTGTTTCGACGAGTTCAAATGTCATTTGTATGATTGCAGGCGCTTCCGGATTGTTCGCGCTTGGATCACCTTTCGTCGCATTCGGACGAGAGCTTGAGAGATCAAAATCAGAACTCGATCAAGTTCGAGGACGAAGACAAGGATCTGTTTTGCGTCGGGCGAACGTTGGGCACGCAGGATCCTTACGGACAGCGCGTATTGCAAATCGCGTCGATCCTGCGGAATCTTAGCTTCACGCCGGAGAACGCGACGGTGCTAGGCAGGAATCGGTGCTTCCTGCGATTCGTGTTGCTGTGTGTGAGAGCGAGGTGGAGCAATTTGCATCAACTCGGTTTCGACATACTGGGAAACATAGCGACCGAAATCGTGCTGAAAGAGGCCGGCGAGAGGATAACGGACGTCGTGCTGTCGTGCGTGGCCAGGGGCATCGAGTCCCAGGACAGGTTTATCGTCATATCCTGCCTGGAGGTGCTCAACAAGATCAGCCAGCAGGACAGCAACGAGGAGGTTATCACGTTCGGTCTGGCGGACGATGTGTACGAACTTATATGCAGGTGAGTGCGCGTTTTGTGTGATATTTCTTTTCGGTTCCGCGCAACAAACGCTGTCTGCTGTGTTACCAGTTTTTTTCTGAAAAGTTACAGTTTTGTCACGACTTGTCTCGTTGCGCGATCACTGATATTTTTTTGATACGCATTAACAACGTACGTATTTGTAACACGAGATGTTCTTCCTTTCTTGTTTGCTCCTAGATTTTTGGCCCTGAGTGACATAGCTTTGCTAGTGTACACTCTGGAATGTTTGTATGCGTTAACGTCACTTGGTGAGAGACCGTGCACGAGTGTCGCGCGAGTACGCGGCGCTATTGACACGCTGGTCGCCCTCGTCACTGTGGAAGCGCAAAGTTACGGTCCCAAGGCCTGCATCCTCATGCGCGTTGTCGAAACGGTATCAACGGTAGCGGCGCAGCAAAACACCGTGGGCCAGAGCACCGCTCCCGCAACACCCGCCACGCCAACTGCTACTACCACAACGGCCACGTCCGTGTCCACTCCGTCTACTCCAGCAACGATCACCGCGACACCGGCACCCGCCAGTCCAGCATCTTCCCGACCCACAACTCCAGCCGCGACCTCGACAAAATCGGCATCGCACAGTACGTGAATCCTAAATTTTTTCTTGCGTTCTCAGGATAGAGCTTCAGATTGCCACGTTGTTTCTTTATCAATTTTTTTTTTCGCTCGCGTTTACAGAAGCAGTTGACACGACGAACACACAGCACACGCATCAGCAAATCATTCAAGAGAACGAGCAGTTCGCTCTTGGATGGGTGAAAGCGACTTTCGAGCTGGCACCCGGAACGCGCATTGAACAAGAAGAATTGTACAAAAAGTATCTCGGTTGTTGCACAAAGATCGGCAGACGAGGTGTAATTGCGCCACTGCACTTTCCCAGATGCGTCAGGTTAGGATTGTGCCACGAGATTACAAATCATTGTGTCTATGTTATCGTGCGGTAGTCTCTTAAAACGATATCTGTTGCATTGTCTGTGTAGATCCGTTTTCGGCAGTATCGTGGGTCCGAATCCATTGAAGGGTGACAATAGCGGTACCCAGTATTATGAAGGCATTCGAGTACGGGCTACCCCTGCGCCGATCACTTATCCGAGCCAAACCACCACAGCGGTCGGCACCAATACACCACCGATCCCGGCGATCAACACTACGCCAGCAAAGGTGCTGCTTCCCGTTCAACAGCGTACAATCAAGACTTTAAGTCCCGCACCCGATAGCACGGCCGTCTCCCAGGTTGATAGTTCCGCCGCGTCGTCCGGGACGCAAACGACCCCCACCGCTCCCGCGTCCCCGATCCTAAAGGCCCAATTGTCCGCTCCACCGAAACCCTCGTCTAGCAACACCTCAAGCCAGTCCCAAACTCTAGTGACCAAGGTTGATTCTAAGAGTCAGGTGGGTCCAAGTCCTAGTCTCATCACTCTGCCTCTTTCTCTTTACTACCGTTCTTTGCCGAGATCTCATTTTGTGACCTTGGTTCTCACATCTTTGGTTTGTCGTAGCTTCCTAATGCTATTCTCAATGTTGGTTTTTTCCCTTCTTAATGCGAGCTAAACTTTTATCTTCTTATAACCCAGAGGTGAGAGGGAGTTGCGTTGCATGCCTTGTGAAAATTTATTTAGCTTTGTAAATCGTCGAGAGTATTTTTTGTTTTTTGTTTTTAGATACGTAGAAAAAACCACACAAGTATAGACTATATCTAATTTACTTCTAGAGATTATTTTTGCCTTATACATCTACAGTGCTAAAAGTATAAAAAATTCGAAACTCTACGTAGAATGTGCTTTGTTCGCAATCATTGCTGCGGTCTTGCGAAAAAAATTATCGGTCGGAATTAGAATTCCGAAGAATGCGTGTGTCATTTGTGAATTACCGCTTGCCAAACTGCTTCCTCCGACTGCGCAAACAAATAGTAACGCTATATAACGTATACGCGTACGAGATATATAATCGCAGCATGCGTTCACGTAACAAACAAAAACAAACGCTGAAGTTTTTATACTTTCCAAAAGTCTCCCGAGGTCCTCTTGTGGTGGTTGAAAATTTGTATGTTGCCTCCTTGTGTCGATTAGGTATCAGTATCGCATCCGCACCTGAGCCAAGCGTTGCTGGCGAGCGGCTCGCAAATGCCGCAGCCCCAGCAACCGCAGCTACAGCCGCAACAACAGTCGCAAAGCGTCCAGGTAGTCGCTAAGGAAGACAGTCGAAGCGGCACTACGTCGAGTTCCATAATAAAAAGCCTATTGGCTACTAAGGTAACAGTCAGCAGCGACTGCATGCCCAGTGCTGCTGCGACTTGTGTGTCTACCCCTACTGCCTGCGTAACAAACACTACTGCTAGCATCGCATCCAGCATCAGTGCCAACCAGCTAATAACCAGCAACCAGGTATCATTGTTGTACATTAACAAATATAAGTAGTGTCTTTTTTTGAAGGGGGGGGGACGTTTTTCATTTTTTCTTTTTTTTTTTTTTTGGCCAGAAAATATCAGACGGAAATTTTGATAAGTGTTTTCCTCTGATATTTTTATCTGACATTTGAGCGTCGAGTTAAAAAATATTTGATAATCCATAGGATATCCATAGAAATATTTTTTTCATTTTTAATACCGTACAAAAAGATTAGTACTTGTACGAATATTGGGTATGTGCATTTATGTTTCGTTCTTTCTTTTTTAGTATTATTTGTCGAAATGTATGTGCTTATGATGTAGTGTTGATTGATGTATTCAGATTTTTGTTATGTACACTCTCTTCTCCTCGTTTTCTTTCGGAAATACAAAAAACCACAAGACCACAGAATATATCCTTTCCTCTCCAACTTTGACAAAAAAATACGAAATAAGAAATTCTTTTTTATCAGCAACGTTTTAACAGTGTTGTTGTTCAGAAGTTTCAATGAAAATTCTCAGTAATATTTAGTACTAACACACAATAGCATGGTGTTTTCGATGATGATTCAATTGGTTTTTTTACATCTCACTTGCAATCGAGACAAGTTTCTTCAAAAGTGATGCAAGTTTTACAATTTGATGGAACACGCGATAATATGATTTGCGCGCTTGTCGCTTAATTTCACTACGAAAATCTTCTCAGGTTGCCCAACGGCAACAGCAACAGAGGTTACTGCAGCAGCAGATGACGAGTATAGTGCAGCCCGCCGCACCCGCGGCCACTCCAGCCACTTTACTCCCGAAAACACCCGTCAACGCCAAGCAGAAACCAGCGATCACTCCCATTCCTGCCAAAAAGATACAGAGGCTCAACGGAGCCAAGTTTCTTATGACTAATAACTGTGAGAAGGTTCGTATCGGCTGTTACGTGCTCGCGGTTTGATGAGATTTTACGACGGCGTATTGTTATCGCGTGTCTCTCGTATGTTTCAGACTGAAGTAAACGATAACGACAACGCAAACCAAATTGTCACGTCCACTACTACCGTGATGATGAACTCGACTGAAAATCACATATCCTCCTCACCGGCGAAGATCTGTCGTCCGCCATTGACGACGATGGTTACGGTCGCCACCGCAACACCGAACAGAACGAATCAACGCATGACCTGCACTTCCATTGCCGAGGACTCCGATTCCACCAATAATTCTCTGGCGTCGAGCAGCGGTATCGGTGGCAGCAGGGATTGCTCCGGGGCCGGCGTCGAGGAGGAGAACATGCTGACGAGTTTCGAGGGCATTCTACTCAATGGGGCGAGCTGCACCCCGGCGGACAACAACATGGACATGGACGCGCAGGAAGACGGATCGTCCAAAGACTCGTCGAGCGTGAGCTCGAAAGAAAAGTCGCTACAGAGCATGATGCTGGTGGATCTGCTTGAGAGGAAGGTCGACAAGGAACCGATCCTGAACGGCGTGCTCGGCAAGAACTCGATCAACGAGAAGGAAATGGACCTTGTGGAAAATCATATTAAGAAAGTGCTGAAGGATTCACCGAGCGACCTGAAGATAAAACCTGAGATAGATAGCGGTAATGTGATACAAAATGAGGGCAACAACGTTATTCAGAACGAGGACACTCTGATCGAGGCGCCGAGAGGAATCAAAAGATCAGCTAGCGAATCGGACGAGCTTGAGATCAAAAAGCCGAAGTATTCGAACGGCACGATATCGCCGGATCCGGCGGTCGACTCGACCACAGCCGAATCGACAGTATCGAGTATAAAGTCCGAGGACGACGACAAGGATAGCGAGAAAGCGACTGTTTCCTCCAGTGCGGCGAATCTTTATGCCGCCTTAGCCGCAGATTGCATAGAGGATGAAACGGATCTGGAGGAGCCAGTATCCGTCAACAAGGACATAATAAAGGAAGAACCGGCTCCGGTGATAGCACCGCAAGTGGTAACAACACCGACAGTATCGGTACCGGTACCGGTACAGGTACCGGCACCGGCGGTAGCGGCAACGACAGTGGCGGCGGCACCTCTTCCTCCTCCTCTTCATGTGAAAACGTCTGACGGAACGTCGGTTCTCGTGAAGGACGATCCGCCAGCTCTGCACATTAAAGAAGAACCACACATATTCATCAATCAGATCACCCAGGTATCCCAACAGGCGCAGCCGCATCAGCAACAACAACAACAGCTCATAGTGGCTGCACCTAGACAGATAGTGGTGCAGCAAGCGATTCCTTCGAATAATCAAATGGTTATTCCCACCGCCGCGGTGAAAGGTAGACCGCCACCGCCACAGCCGCAGGTATTGCTGCAACAGAGCGCAAGTGGACAGTTGCAGTATGTAGTTTCGGGCGGTGTACCCGGTCAAAACTACGTTTTGGCGCAGCCGCAAACCGCTTTGGTACAAGGTCAGGCGCAGACTGTTCTCGTGGCGCAGACGACGCAGCAACAAGGAACTGGCACCAAGACGATCATCATATTACAGCCGCAAGCTGCCGCGCAGACTGCTCCGCAGAAGATGGTGGCGATGACGCCACAGGGACAGCAAGTGGTCGTGACTCAGGTACCGCGTCCGATTCTACAGAGCCCGGCGCTCGGCAACATACCGCCACCCCTCGTTCCTACGTCGGCGACCATGTCGCAAACTTCCATTATAGTCAACAGTTCGGTAACGCAAACCAATCCGAACACCGTGACTGTTACGATCCCGGCGATAGCCCAGCAAACCCCGGTGTCCACCAGCGTGCCGTCCAGAGTAGTGACACCCACTCCGGCATCCACACCGCCACCCACAAGGCCGACGACTCCTCATCAGGCGGCGGCTACCCATGGCGTGCCTGTGGCTAAGCCGCCGCCCGCTACGAAGATCGTGAAGACGGTAAGCTCGTCGACGTCCACCGAACCGGAGTCGAAACCTTCCACTAGCCAACAACTGCAGCAATCGTCGCAGTCGTCGCAAGAGAACAAAACTATCACGATCAAAATCGACCCCAACGCTTATCTGTGCGAGTGGCGGGGCTGTCTCAGGTAAGTTGCTTTCGCGGGATTAATTTGTCTTTTACGTTAAGCGATTTATCATCTGACGTCGTGAATTGAATAATATTGTATGACTTCAGACAATTTAAAACACCGCACGAAGTCTATCTGCATGTCTGCGAAGCCCATTGTCCGACCGGTGGTGAGGAGATACTGTGTCTATGGGGAAGTTGTGACGCGCTCAAGAGACGCAGATTTTCGTTAATGACCCATCTATACGATAGACACTGTAACGCGGATGTAAGTAATCTTGATTCAATTTTTCTTTTTCACATTAGAGAAATTGTTAAAGATATTACACGAGCGTGATCGATAACGAGTGTTACATGCGCGGTTTGTTTTCTCTTTAATCAGACTATGACAATGCGGAGGAAACAGTTGACAGTGACGGGGAAAACCGAGGTGGCCACGTCCACACCTCCGACTCCACATCATCCTGGATACGCACCCAATGCCGCCCTCCACGCGATCAAACGACACGCTCTGGAGTTCGTTAATCCTAAAGAGCTAATGGTAAGTTTAACAGACGTCATTCTAGACAACTCCAAAATTTGTGCTCGAGAATATAAATGAGGTTTAATCCCGTTTCTCTTTCTTGCACATGTAATTTTTATCGTGCAAGTGCATTAATGTCATATTGTACGAGTAAACAAACTTAGGAAATCAAACAGGATTAAGCTAAGTTTATTCTGATACATGCGTTGTAGGTTCAATTTGAGATAAACTTCCTCACTGCGATAAGTAAATCGATAAACTACACTTGTAAAATATAAAATTTTCTCCCATCACGTCTCGAATATTCCGTGTTAATGTCAAGTCCATTCAAACCTCCCGACAGTTCTCGATCCTGCGAATCTTTGAATGGCTAATTTAACGAAAATTTCTTGTTCTCTCCTGGCGAAGCAGCAAAGGCCGACCAAGCCGGCTGCAGCCACCTCAAGCTCTTCTTCCCCAAGACCTGGGCAAAATTCTCCACCGGAACAGGTAAAAACAAATGTGTTCAGAAAGAAAAAGCATGACACAGCTCACAGCTCTTGTGCGCTGCTGCTGCTGCTGCTGCTGCTGTTGCTGTTGCCCTTTACTGTGGCGTTTTTTTGTGCATTTCTGTTTTTTTATGTTCTCGCACACCATGTCATCGTCCAGAATTCTCCTCATTTCTTTTTATCCCTTAAGTTTTGTCATTCAGCATGGTTTATTTCATTATTTTCGTCATGTTATAGTAGTGTTTTTTTCATTATTTTCTGTGTTATTCTCATTTTTTACACATCTCGTAACTAGCATTTGTTTGTAACGACCATCGGAACTTACAAGATTCACGCTAAGAGAAAGGTGTTGGCGCAGTGTTGTCGTTTCGATAGTAGAGCGACAGTTCAAAAAGTCAAGACCAATATTTACACCCGCAAAAGTAGACGCGCTAGACGTAGACTCGAACATGTTTTCAAGTCATTCCCTTTTGTTTTTGAGTGAAAGTTGTGAAATATATGTGTCCTTTTGCTGTTGTTGTCGCAATGTGGCTTAACGTGCAAGAATTTTAACTCCCCTTACACATTACACTTGTTACATGAAATTCATGCGCAACTGTGTTCAAGACGAACGTAACTTCGTCGTGCAATTGCAGCATTTTCTCACACATTAATAAGACTTCATAGTGCGATCGTAGAACAACATTATTGCGGAATCATAATCATGCATTTTTCGCGCAAACTGTTCTTTTTTTTGTTTTAGCAAATTATTGGCAGATTAATGATTGCATCTTTGTGTCTCAGTGTTTGTGCGTGCGTGCGCGTGTGTGTGTGTGTGAGAAAGAAAAAATAAAAGCGCGGAACATAGATTGATTGTCAATCGTGTCTCTTTGTTTTTGCAGGATGACAACGAAGGTCCAGTGACCAAAAGTATTCGCCTAACGGCAGCTCTCATTCTCAGAAACCTAGTCATATACTCAACGCACGGTAGACGGTACGTTTGCATCATTTTAATTTTTTTTTTTTTTCGTTTTAATCTCAATTAGCTCTGTGCTACGTGACTTTCATGCGAATTGTTTTGCAGGCACCTTAGGGCGTACGAGCCCCACTTGGCAGGCGTGGCGTTAAGCAACGTCGAATCATCAAGAACGATCGCACAAGTCCTGTACGATATGAACGACCAGAGTAGCAATAGCCATCATAGGTGACCTCTTGAAACAGGCCTCTAAAAAGCTCTTTTAACCTTGTGAGCAGCGATCAATTTACATCCATCTCTACGAGCTACTTGTATTACGATGCGAGGAGGGAACACGCCGTGTTTTACGTGAATTATAATAACGAAGTCCGTTATTTACTCGCTGTGTTGGTGCGTGTGCATGAGAGTGCGCGTATACGCGCGTTAGTGTATGTGTCAATACGATATTTGAGAAAGATATGACCGACGGTATCGGAGATAAATGTTCCATATATATATATATATAAAAAAAGAGGCCTATAAACTTACTAGGCAAATCACTTTGCCAATTTAGACTATAATATAAACTGTAATTATAGTGAAACACGAGACAAAGACAGTAGTAGTTGAAATGATAACGGAATGGTGATTGTAAGAGAGAAAAAGGAAAAAAATAGAGAAAGAGAGCGCGTGTGTATGTACGTGGATGGAAATATGTGTGTGTGTGTGTACGAGAGAGAGTAAGAAAGAGATATGATATTTCAGATTTAATATTAATATTTATTTTCTCAACAAGAAATGTGGAAAGAAAAAGTGTTTTTAGTAAACGTGTACAAAAAAAAACGACGCAGATAATTATGGACGTTATAGTTAATTATATAATCACAATATATTATTAATATTATATATATATATATTATTCTATATTATTATTGTATGTTTTTTTCGTAAGAAAAATTACCAAGGTCCTAGTATATGTATATATGTGTGTATACATATATATATATGTATATTTATATTTATATATGTATATATACATATGAAACAAAACGAAATGTTTTTATGTGAACTGTATATTGTTAAGAACTTATGATTTGCTTATAATTGCATATTGCAGTTACATGGCTTATTACATTATCGTCTCTCTTTGTGTTTTTTTTTCTTTTTTTTTTTTTTTTTTATTATTAACTAATCTAATTATCGTCAGAAAATTAGTAAGATAAATAAACCAGAATACATGCGCGTCGGCATGCTAGCGAGTTCGTCATTTACAAGCAGAATTATTCATATCACTGCGTAAATCTAACGACGTCTAGTTTAGATCAGTTTTAGCTCGATGACTCCTAGCCATTTTGACTTCTGCAATGTGTCGGGATACTTAGAGACAGAAAAACAAATTTTTTTTTTTACGCCTGTGCCGCGAGCAACACGGCAATAATATTATTGTCTCTTCTAGAACAGATTCGGTAAAACGGACTTTGTCATTTAACGTGTATTTCTCCAATTGAAGAGTAAAATTTAATCTTAAAAACTTATATTAACGAGTTTACTGAACACGTTGACTGTTGCGCGCGAGATTTTTCGATTGTCATTTCACGTCGCGAATAAACTGCAATTTTTTATTACCTTGTCAAGACGAAAACACATCCGTGCTGTTTTAAAAACGTAGTTTTTTTTTTAAGATTTATTGCTGTTTCTCATGTCGGTCATATTGCAGTTTTATCTGCGTGTAGCAAAATCCTCATCTCGGGCAATTTTCGCGTTATTTGCACAAGTTTGTTATGTAAACGTTAAAAAAATCGTGCGGCTTACGTAATCCTCGACGTGGAAGTCAGCGTGTTATGATGAATATATCAAACAAACATTTTAAACGAACGTCTCTATCAATCATTTGGACTTGAAAGGCCTAAATCTTCACTAACCATTGATCATAATACTGAACTCTTTTTATTTTTGTGTCTTTTTTTTTTTTTTTTTTTTTCAGTAATCCTACCGTTTCTGATTCTCTCGCTCTGATGGCTCTTGATTTGATAATGCAAAATTATTTTTAGTTCCAAGAATGTCTTGATTGAGTCTGATGATGCTTGGCACATGCAATAGCAGAAATTTATTGTGATATTCGCGCACGTTTGTCTCACATGTGTAATATATATTAGGAATATACAATTTTGTATTAAAAATATATATTGATAATATGTATCGCATGTGAGGAGATTTATATATGAATGTGTAATCGTTGCAACGTGTAATGACAAAGTTGTCCTTTGCGCAATGCTTCACATTGTTTGCTTTACGCGAAACAAAAATTGTTACAAACAAGCTCCTAGAATTTCTCTTTATATATAGAGTGTATAAAACAAAAAAAAAAAAACGAAAGAAGTACCATTAAAAATATGGTGATTACGTCTGAGTTTCCAAAGTGATATCGATTGAAAAAAAAAAATTGCCCATCTACATTTCGTTCATTTCGCAAAGCTCGAAAATCGTACACACAAATTAAAAATCTCTCTCTTTTATTTTTATGTATGACAAAAAAGATTTATATATGTATATATATATATGTAAAATTACTTATAAAGAGACAAGAGTATTTTACGTTCTCGAAACGTCATCTACTTGTTGACGTGAACGGCATAGACTGCTGCATTTATTGTTTCCCGAGACAGTACATCGTATTTAAAAACAAAAAACAAAAAAAAACAAAAAAATTTAAGAGTAAAGCTGATCGTATATATATATATATATATTAAAGTCTTATACATATATATATATAATATACATATGTGTACATAAATGCCTGTATTTCATTCACTATGTTAAAGAAAAAAGAAGAAACCTCGGTGTAAATTTCTTAAGAGAAATCGTAAGTTTAACGAAGTTTAAGAGAGAGAAAGAAGGAAACAAAAAAAATAAAAAAAAAAAAAGAATTCTTGTATTATAATATAGATTGTGACAAGACATTGAAGTTGCAAGAGAAACGGATTTTTGTAATTATAATTTAACTGATTGTTCTCGGCGCGAGAGAGAAAGAGAGAGATAGGGAAAGAATATACACACACATACTGAGAAACGGCTTCGTCTTATTATTAAAAAAAAAAAAAAAAAAACAAAACGACCGTTCGAGGGAGGAGGATAGCTGTAAAAGAATTATGATAATGGACCCTTATGCGAGCCTCTATTATGTATTTTATATATAAATATATATATAAACAAGTTTAATAGCTGAACGTTTTTAGGAGGACGGAAATCTTGTGAGAGGCTTTTTATTTTTATTATTTGTAATTACCTAGTTTACATGTTCACCGTTTCGTACGATCATCGAGATCATAAATAAACATCTGTGTAAAGGAATAAAAGAACGATATAATAAAATTACTAAATACGAAGGAGAAAAAAAAAATATGGAAAAAAATATATATACATACGAAATGATCTTTTGTGGTTGTTCCTTCTCTGTGTTGTGATGTTGCATGAATAAATAACGAGCAAATTTTGTCAAGGAAGAAAGAGCGAACAATGGAGATCTTGGTCGTCGCCGGTAATCGTTTGCACGTACGTATGTATATTGAATAAAAAGTTTAAATAATATACTAAATGAGAAAGTTTAACAAGTCTTATATGTATATGTACACCTGTCACGTGCTCCTTGTGTGTTGTTTTCTACCTTTATAACTAAAAAATAGTTTTCATACAAGGATAATAAGAAAGGATAGATCTGGTGTAAAAAAAGTTTATTGCAAAATCAGTCGTACAAAAAGCTTAACAATTACATATATATTTGTACTTCTCTCTCGGACATTACCAAGAGAAATATTTTGATTACCTTAATTTTGCACGTATCAAAAGTTTTAGCTCAACATTTGTCGTGTTCTTTGATTTTTCAATTGCAAAAACTTCGGGCTTTACAAAAATCAGCCGCTATAAAATGTGATTAATTAATTATGTTGTATATTTGGTCTCTTTCTCCTCTGTTTTTTCACATCTCTTGGTTATTCTTCTGTCGTTCTCATTTCAATGTGCCGTCGAGCACGAACGTTCCTGAGTGTTCGAATTGTTGTTGAATAATTTCCTCAGTTTAATAAATAGTTCTTTTAACACAATTCT
Organism: Pseudomyrmex pallidus; assembly: GCA_014825455.1. Classification (NCBI taxonomy): domain Eukaryota; kingdom Metazoa; phylum Arthropoda; class Insecta; order Hymenoptera; family Formicidae; genus Pseudomyrmex; species Pseudomyrmex pallidus. The sequence continues at coordinate 25,959 of QVNV01015085.1, read as the reverse complement.
TGTTTCGCACTAAATCACAATCAATAATTTTATCGAAGACTCGAACTACATGAGAGAAATTGTAAATTTATAGCCACACACACGGTCTTAGCGTAAAATTTGTTCCTGCGCAAAGAAAAATTAATAACAATTAAACTTTTATAAATCTCGACATTTCAATAATCTGATCTTACAATAAAGACTTCAAAATTACCTCATGCAAAATTTCAATCATTTTCTATGATTAATTTAGAAGATACAACTGTTTTTGCGCCTGAGTTATTCGTTTTCTCCGCTCTCTTTGGTGAAAGGTTAAGCGAGAAATTTCTGCCGCTGTAGCAGAAATTTTATTTTTTCTTATCAGGATCACAGAAAGTGGCAAGAGCTCTACCAGGAGGTAAACCCGGCTGATAAATTAGATGTATTAGGAGAGGTATAAATTAAAGTAAGTGGCACTAAATGTCCTTTACGTCGGTAATTTCCAATCGGTAAATTCAACTTTCGTAGCAGGATCGCAGAAAGTGACAAGAGCTCCACCAGAAGAAAAGGTGAGCTGACTCGGCCGATAACTTGATCGTACTAGGAAAGTATAAATTGAAAGAAAGTGGCGCTAAACAAGCAGAGAACGTAGTCGGTAATTAAAATTCAACTCGGAATAAACGACGTTTGGACAAGCGCGGAGATTAGAATTCTCTAATGTTTCGAGTTCTTCTTCGATAAAATTCTGATTTATTTTAAAATCTCTTTCTTGTATAAATAATCTCTTTAACATTTATTAATTAATTCTGATTATATCAAAATTATTAAAATTTCATTTTATAATCGTGTTTCTCTGTTTCAAATCTCTTATGTACAACATTATAATTTAGTTTTTAAAATATATGTACAGGTACACTTGTTTCATTTGATCCACTGTGTCATCAGTTTTTAATCGTACAAATGATTGCGACTCGCGTGTTGAGATAACGTTGATTGTACAGAGAGAAATCTCATTTTGTATTTTGCTACACGTGTCAAAAGAAAAATCTTTTTTAAAAGTTCTCTTTTCCAATGTGTTCTTTTTTCAAAATTGCTCTCCTTCGGTTTCATCTCTTTTGTCACAAATGTGTTGTCTAATTACTTCGCTCTTATCTTCTTACTGTTTTTTAAATTGCAGAGGCACGCGATTTGTGCGTCTCGCGATGTTTCGCCACCACCGTTTTCCAGCTGCAAATGTCAGGAGACGATGTGCTCGTAGTGCCTTATATGACTACGTTTAAGTCTACGTTGAAACTGTCTGGAGACGAATTTAACGATCTGTAAAAAAACAAAGCAGAGAAGACGGGCGTCAGTTGTGACACACATGTACGTACTATTTATCATTAGTTTGTCACGTTGAAACATTCGTTAACATTATCGTCAATAATCTCTTGAATAAAAATTCACATACAAATGTTTTTCCTTTCTTTTTGCAGCTCCCGGGTGGATATATCGTAACATCACGCGAAAAATTATATTTCCGAGAAGGAGTAAAGATTCTTACAAAAGTCTCGACACCGTGTCAAGGGCATTGCATTGTCAGTCGATCCTTTCGCGCGAAGAATCGTTCGATCTATTATTGTCCGAGTCGTTGGAGGACTTGCGCCGCGTAAAGTACGCGGGACACGGCACGACGGTCGTGGGCGAGACAGAAGTGGGCGAGGGTTTTCTGAAGGAACATCGACACTCGAGATGCATCGTCGCGACTCGATCGCGCGTACACGCGAATCTCGGAATCGCGGTGTACGGTTTCTTCAGCCAGTCCACTTGCCTGACGGAATCGGTGCTAATCAATCAGAGAATGTTGATACACAGAAGCACGCTCGCGCTACACGTGCGCGTGTGAGAGAGTTAGTCTGAATCTACCTGGACATGGAGGCGACACTTTCGTCGTTAGAGGACGATCTATTATCCGGAAAAACGGTCGCGTGATCTTGGAGCGCGCCTGGTCGGAGAACCCTCTCGCATTCTTGGGAATCTCTAAATTTGAAAACGAGATGGGCAAACAATTCGAGACGGGACGCGAAAAAGTATAAACAGAAGAAGAGAAGAAATGACGAAAACGCGCGCGTTAGCGACGTACCTGCGACTCTCCTCTTCCTTTCTCGCGCGATCGAATCTCTCGTTGGTAACTTGTCGTCGAAGTTCGCTGATCTGCTTGCTGTATTCCGCCGCCTGATTCTGATACTGCCTGAGCTCCGCGGATTCTGACGCTCTGTGTGCAATCACAAGAAAAAAAAAATACAAAGAATACTGCAATGTAAGAACAAAATATACGCAGAAGGAAACAGGCAAGTTAGATACTTACAGTTTACTTTGAAGTTCAGCGACTTTCTGTCTCAACCTGGAGATTTCGTTTTGCAGTTCCTGATTGGTGGCCTGCGCGTTGATGGATTCCTGTCTCTCTTGGTCCAGAAGAACCTCTAGTCGTTCCGCAGTCACGCGATCTCTGGTCATCTGATCTTCAAGGATGGTCTGCTCGGCTTTCAGTTTTGACAACTGCGCTTCGTACTACGCAAGAGTCAGAAAACTTCGGTAGAAGATCGCACATCAAGCGCATAATAACGTCGAAAACACGATGAAATAAGGTTCAAGTAAATTTACATGCGCTTTCAAAGTGTCCTTGTCACCGAGTTGCTCCATAAGCGAGTCCTTCTGCTGATCGAGCTTCACGCATAGATCTCGGACCGCCAGCAGATCGGTCTCGGCTCGATGTTTCTGCTCGATTTGCTGGCGCAACTGCGACTCCATGCTGGCGACGCTTTGCGTCAAATTGCTTATCTGTGAACATTGGTCGGAGCTCGCAATTTTATTATCTCAAAACTTCACCAAATCTTTTATTAACGATTTAAATTGAATCGGTTTTAGCGAAACATCGTCGCAACAAATTCCTTCCACGAAAAAAAAAAGACAGAAGAGATACCTGAGTTTCGTAGCCCTTCACCAAAGTGTCCCTGTCCGCCAGCTGACGCTCCAGATCGAGTATCTGGTGTCTTGCGGTTTGCAGGGCGCCCCTGACTTCCGCCGCCTCGGACTCCAGACTGTGATTGTTGTTCTCCAAGACAGTCGCTTCCAAACTGAGACTTCGGAAATGATTCAACATTTCCGTTCTCTCGTTCTCCTGAGAAGATAAAAATAAAAAAACCCACACAGTCGAGAAGAACAAGCGACGCTCGGAAATATGAAAACATTTTCACTTGCCTTTCGGTTCAAAAGTTCCTCGGCGCGTCGAACCTCGCTGACGTAGGTCTGCAGCTGTCTCTTCAGGTCGTGACATTCGGCGTGCGAGGCCTCCAGCTCGTGCTGCATGTTACGCACCTCGCAGCTCACCGCCGCCAGATCGTCCTGCAGCTTCCGATTCTCGTGTATCGCGTTCTCGCGATCGGCCGACGCGGACTCCAACTGTCGCTGCAACGTCTCCATCTCCAGACGCAGCGATCGCAGCTGACGCTCCTGCTCCGCGCTTTGATCGATGCATATTCTAAAATTAACATTCGTCGTTGAACAGCACGGAAAAACAGACAGGTTAGATAAGTATTTTTTTTTACAAGTAATATAATTTTTCTATTAAAATATTTTAAAAATATTCTTTGTAATTCTTTGTTGTGATGTTGCGCACAGAACGCAATCGCACGTTTAATCTGCGATCACTTATGCGGATCAGGCGCCTGTTCTTCCCCATGGCGTAAGTCTCGAAAGAGGACAAGGGCAGCAACGAGCGAATTAGGAGTCTATCGTTACCGAAGTTGCGCAACTCCTCGCGTACTTGTACGTGATTTGGTTGTCGTCGTTTCTACGTATTGGATATTTCAGATATTGCGCGCAATTCTTTTTTTATCGTCGAGGACCAACATCACATACAAATGGCCACATCGGATTAAATTGAACGTAAAACAATTGCGAGATAAACTTTTTAAGGGAGAACTGGAAGAAGCGGATCAGCAGCTTTCTTCGCGGAAAACGTTTGCCATTGAAAGTCGATCGTTCCTCGACTTTCGATAGGCTTGAACAAGAAAACAAACGTCCCCGGACGACAACGTGGACGACGCGTGGATCATCGATCATCCGCGCGGCGATTACGCGCGCCGCAACTTGCGTAATCGCGGGGATTTGCAACGGCGCGCGCGTGAAAAAAAAAAGATCTGAACGCCGGGCGACTTTCTCTAGTCTCTCTCTCTCTCTTGCCTTTCCTTCTCAGCGGCAGCTTCCCGCGGAGGATCTGGTCCGAGCACGAAAGTGAAAACATTCCGCCACGTGCGTGACTCGAAAAAGAAAAGCCTCTTCTTGCACGGCGACTCGGCGTGTTTTCCGCGGGACAACGTAATCCACACGTGTAGTTCCGCTTGAAAAAACTTCTTTCCACCTCGGAATCGACAAACGCATTGGAAAGAACAGAACGTCACGGGATCGATAACAAAAGTTTTTCAATGGGCGAAAAACTTTCGAAGTCGACGATTCACAGAAGACGGAAAATGAGGATCGTCATGACGCGTCGTTTCTCAGCTCTTGAGCCGAGAAACTATTTTGTTATCTCGATAATCTCGAGGAGAGCAACACTATGGGCTATAATCAATTTTTTCCCACGGTTTTGATCGCGTGCGCGGCGATTCATCGCCTGGGAGCGGATTATCGCCTCGCGATATAATGACGATGGAAATTATGTCACGGATGCCACAATACCGTCCGCATGAAGAAGTGTCCGAACAAGTAATTTTCGTTATTCCACGGAGAATTGAACGGTTCTCGGAACGAAGATGTTTGACATTTTTCCTCACGACGGGACACGACAAGTTCCTTCGTCGCGAGGAACGACGGAACTTCCACAGCTGTGAAAACGCGATCTCGGCAAACAGTTACCGGTTTTTCTTCTCACCCCGGACGCGGAAGAATTCCGTTCGGCGCGTTTCGAAAACTAGACACATGAATAAAAAAAAATAAAAAAAAAAGACACACGTTTACGCTCGTTGAATGTTCGCGATTGCAAATATACACGTAATTCAATCGAGCTCGAAAAGTTCATCTGCGCATTACCGATCGCTTGATTACCGCCCGCGGTTCTTCCTCCTTCGAATTCTTCCGACCTTGCGTTTCACTCTCTCTCCTCTCGCGACGCAGAAGGAAAGTTCGCGACGGTGCAAGGAAAAAGTACCATAGAAAGCCTCTCTGTCACAAGTGCTCTACAAAACGGTGGTTCTCTTTTAATGCATGCGAGAGACGTTCCTCGCGACCATCGCTTCGCGCCTTAATTACCCCGCGAAGCTGCTGCTCCGAATCCCTCGCTCTGCCGCAGAGGAGATCTGTTACGAAACCGCGCGACGATAAAAAAAAAAAAAAAAAAAAAAAAATTGAAACGTCAAATGTGAAAGTTGCGAGATGTAGACGTAAGATAATCCCGATGACAAATCGGATTTTCTATCTCCGTGCAATCCGAACGGATAAAGTTGCGGAATGGAGTTCAAGTTTTCGCAATGAAAAATCGAACGACCTGTGTGTGTTATTTCACATAGAGAAATTCCCCAGAGTCTTGAAACGCGCGTTTCCCAACACAAATGGATTTTATTTTTCAAATTACGACGAGCGTTGAGTTTCACGTTGTTCGATTCGTTAGACGAAGATTGGATCTTCGTAGCGCGAGTCAACGTCTTTGTGTTATTCCTAGTCAGCTCTCGAAGAGATTACGCAACGCGAAGCGCGCCCTTTTCTCTCGAAGTCCCTCCCTAGTTTGTTCAGCGTTTCCCGTTACGCAGGCAAAGGGCATTGCACGGTTTCCTCGAAACCGAAGTCACGTGCGGCGAGAGGATGACGCGTGCGAGAGAGAAGCAACCGCTTTGCCATCCCGACGTTGCACAAGCGAGATTACCATCCGCGCGATCCTTCCAATAAAATATTGCTCCTCTGAATTGATCTGTGCAAACAACAAATTAAAGAATCACAGTAGAGTGAAACTATATGAAACAAAAATTGCACAAGAAACATGTGTGTGTTAAAAATTTGAATGAGTTGGCAAATCGAGCAACTTCTAATCACGCTGTTGAAGTAAATTTAAATAATTTCAATGCTTTTCTTTCTACATATGTCAAATACATCTGTCGAAATTTGAAAATGGAATGTCTAAAATTCCACGGGACGGTCATTCAAAATGTCGACGCAACACATGGCGACGAGTCGGTTGCCCCATGAGAGAAATGTGATAATGTGAACCATTCCCGTAAGTCTCTTAATAACAACACCGGTACTCGAACGGGTGTCAGATGATTGCTTCCCGTTACCGGATCTCTGCCTTTCGGACCGGAGTCCCGGTATCGAGTTATGCAATAGAATTCGATAAAGAAGTCCACGCAACGGTCACGGCTCGTAACGATCGCCGTAGCTGATGGACGACTGTGTTTCGGGAGGTCGAACGACGATGAAAGTCGGTGAGTTAGCTGAGAGACGTTGCGTGAAAGTGTCGCAACGGCGAATTTTTAGGAAAATCTCGTCGGCGAGGAGACGATCGCGAGACATTGCAAAAGTCTAGCAAAACTCTAGTTTTGTTTTTATTTTAAAACTCGTGAATTCTTCTCTCAGATAATTATTTGCCATAAAAATATTGTTGAGTATTCGAATGGCACACAATTTGAGAAGTATAGATGCTGTACAACGATAGCATTTTTTTTTTTTTTTACACCAAAGTTTATATTCGACGAGCGAGAAATCAAATCGCGCGGATGATATCATTGAATCTGCGCGTGGAATGCGTTTCGAAATCCCACGTCTGGAATATATCGATTTTTCTTCTCCGCGTCTCTGAACACAGAAAAGGTAAAAAAAAGAGGCGCACTCGACGTCGTTTCTGAACCGGATGCAAAATCGCTAGCAACGGGCGCTCCAAATATAGTCCGCGCATTGTGTCAGCGCGGATAATAAATACACGTGTCTCTCCGCGTGCGTGTGTGTCTCTGGATTTATCGAGCGATCGACGTAGTTAAACCGCGTTGAGAACCAGAATCCTTTCTAGACGTGACTCTGAGCAGATCTGACTGAAAAGCACAATTGACTCAACAATATAATTGTAAAAAATATATATATAAATATAAAATATGAGAAAATATGTGTTTTATATTTTTATATATTTATTTTTAGTAAAATTTATTTAATACTTTATATTTGACATCTTAAACAAAATGTCCTGTGCTTCGATTATCACATCATTGCCGACTGCTCGGCGAAGAGGAACGTTCCACCGACGAGACACACGACGGAATTTTGTAAATGTGAATGTCATTTTGTAAATGACACACCGAAGCTTAATTGTCGTGATAATCAAATGTGAATTAACCGCATTCGCGTCCGGCTCGGTGCGTAATAAAACGTGAAAGGTTCACATCGTCGCAGGGATAATGAAAAAGAACGTGGTTTTTCCTTGGCGCGAATTGTGCGGGATATTAGTCAGAGGATTGTGTCCCATCGGGGGACGGTGGATTCGGTGGCTTCCGACTCGATCGAGTTAGGTAACAACGGCATAGAGCCGCGAGATCGGGACGAGCGCGGGCCAGTCTTGTCGAGCTTCCCGCGGCGATAGCACCGGGCGACGTAACGTTTGTGGGTACTTGAGATGCGGAGGACCGGTGAACCGAGAGCGAAAATACGTCGGGAAACGGCGACGTGACAGCATCACGAGTATCGATAAACGAACACACCGGTTGAAGATCATGTTAACGTCCAGGTACGTGCGATGTTACCCCGGTGAAATCAAACTATAGATGAGAAACGCGGGAGAATGTGTGTCGCGAATATAATCGACGTTTAATGTCTCTCGAAGATCAAACGACAGTTGGACGAAGAACGCAGCTTCCTTGAAAGGTTGAGGAGACTGACATTTAATAACGACATTTAATTCCTTTCACTGGTATCGGGAGATGCGTTGAGAGAAGACGCGAAAGAACACACACGATGTGTTGGAGGTTTTTACAATCTGACATATCCTTGATTCTTCTCCGGGATCCTATTGTTCGCATAATTCCTGCGTAAGATGATAAAAGTATTAAAAAAAGCACATTCCGACACGTAAAATCGACAGCTGCGAAAGTAACTTCTAATTGCGACTAGAATCTGTTCAGATAAAAATTCATTACTGGCGTGGCTGAAATATAATAATTTGTTTGGAATAATAAAAACAACAGTGATTTTAATAATTACTCAAAATAAATGTTATTATAAGTGTATTAAATATTATCCTGTTTTGACCATGTTAGAGTAATAAATTTGTAGTAAAACCAAAATTATAAAAACACGCGTTACGGGTTTACGAGAGCGTGGACTTTTGAGGAAAAACTTAATCGGCGCGAGTTCCAACGACCAAAAAGCGTGCGAGCACATTATGTAATCCCATGTTGTTTATGTTGCGCGATTTCTGCGCGACGCAGATTGATCATAACGAATGTATATTAGCTTTCTTTTTTTACGAGGAACGCACAAAATCACCGGCACACGCCTGATTATATAAATGCGATTTTAATTACAACTCGATTCAATACGAAACACATCCTTTTCCTTAGCGTGACGCAAAGTTGCGAACAAAAACGTTTGTTTGTGTGTGTGTGTGCGAGCGTGCTGGTAAGACGACGAGTGACTCGTGTAATAACTAGTTTAACAATTTTACGACACGGAAAAGAGACGGAGAAAGTGCATCTGGCGAGGAAAAGTATAAAATTATACGGTGAATAAATAATTGCGACAAATGCGTCGCGAAGAAGCGCGCTCTTCGCGGGTTTAAAGAAATATCATAATTACTATAGCGAAAAACGCGCGAAATTAACGCGAGTTAACAGCGCGAAGTAATGAAGCAATTTCATAAATTTTGTCCTCAAAATTATCCCATCGAGCGTGTCTCACGCGCAATTGCATTTAATTTACAATATGTTTAATATAATTACATTAACTTAATATAAGTAAAGTATATAATTTTTAATACAACTACACGCGTCGTTGATGATAAACTCACCATTTCGACGGAGAAAAATCGCCACGGAAATTCCTCTCATTACTGCACACGCGCTCACGTGTACGTACGAACGGTGAAACTCGAGTAAGAAGTCGTGCAATAAAAATAAAAAAAACTATATAAATTATGCAATATGCTCGCGTTGCATAATTTTCGCGGCGTGGCCGTACGGCGAATGTCATCGCCGCGAGGCCAGGCAGCCTGGTAGGAACACGTCGGAATTCATTACAGCGGGATTTCGAGCGATATCGCTGAATTTCTGACGTGCCTCTCCGTCGTCAGAATCGAGCGGGGAAACACACACACACGTGATGAATTCACCTGGTGAACCAGAAATTTCGCACAACTTCCTCCAAGGTCACGCCGTCGAGCTTTCATCGAGCGAACGAGTAGCGAAACCAGTTTATTTCCGATCGAATATAATTTCACGCTCTTGTTCTTTCTTTCGGATCTTCCGCGCGAGATTCCCCCTCGTGAAAGTTCTGACGTAACTCTCTCTCGCCCCCGCTGAACGAGACGCTAATTAAAGACGATTGTGCAACGGAAACAACACGCCGCGGCCGAGGTTCGCGCCTGCGATCAATCAGGGGGATCTTGTACTACACGACCGGTGTTACGCGCGCAGATGATAATCTCTAATCCCGGTTCTGTTCACGCTCGGCTGTTAAACCGATTCGGCGCGATGTTAATTACACACACATAGGGAAAAGAAAACGCACTTTTCCGTGTTGATGCACTTATCGTGTTCAGGAGCGCGACGCGATAATACAATTGATTTCACGATACGATGCGCTCTGCGAACTGTTCAAATTATCTCGCGATTGTTCCATCTTTCAACTGCTTGCTTTATCGACGACGGACGTGGTGACGAGTCGAATATCGCGCGCGCTCGGAAACCGCGTCCAGTCCAAGCAATTAGCAAAACACATCGAGAAATAAAATCGCCGGTCCTCGCAATCCCGCGGTGGAAAGTCGCGGAAGAGACGCTGCCTCACGCTGTTTAATTACTTCCTCGATTTTTGAAAAAAAAAAAAAAACAAGAGAAAGACACACACGCGAGATTCTGTGCGACTCTCGTCTCTTAGCGAGCCGCGCTGCAACATTCCAATGAGATTTCCACGTTGCGTACGTAACTGCAATCAATATGAAATAACATAAGACAGAGAGTAGATATCGATGTAGATATGTGTTTGCGCGCGAGAGGCGAAAGAGAGAAACGAAAAGAGAAAAGACCTTTTGCTTTCTGCCGACGCGGAGAGCATTCGTACGTACGTGCGTTTGTATAATTCTTATTCCGCGCACGTGTCGTCATATCCTAGGACCTGCCGCCAGGGACAATGCCATTGCCATAGTGAAACAGTGAAAGTATGGTCATTTTGCCCTCGCGCGCTGTCGTCCGACTCTTCCCACTTGTGCTCGCGTGCACGCACGACACGCACCGCATCGACACCTCACGAATAGTCCCGTTTTGAACGTCGCCGTTGTCGTCTCTCCGTTCCCCGCGACTCGGTGAAATTACTCATTAACTCTGTAAACCCGCGCCGAAGATGAGATGTGAGATCCTCCGTCGTTTGTGCGATCTTCGTCATTTCACGGTTCGTGTTGTTGTTAAATTTCTTGCGCTCTTGATTAAAAAAAAAAAAATTAAATTTCTCGCGTCTCTCAGAGACTATTTTGTTTGAATCGCGTGGACACAGTCTACGTCTGACGAGTGCGGAGATCTTCAATTAAAAATTTGTAAAATTGTTAAATCCTGACGATTTTCAGCGCGATGCGGATTCTCCTAGGAAGCGTCGTCTGCCTTCTGACGTTGGTGAGCGCGAGGATCGCGATAATGCCTCCGCCGTGGGCCGATCCCGCGAGCAATCCGTGCGCCGCGCAACCGCGCGGCTGGCAGTTGCTCTACTGGCCGGCCGATGGAAAGTGCTACAAAATATTCCAGGCAGGTGCCAATTCTCTCCGCTTGTTTTTCACCAAGTGTTTTCAAAAAGATACGATGTCTGAGAATTTTCACAGATCGGCGCTCCGTGTCCGGAAACCATGGAACTGGCGCCCGCCGCGGGCGACGGAACGACCGCGGAATGCAAATGTCCTCCGGGCACCGCTCAGTCGCCCAGGGACGCGCTCTGCCATCCGATATTCACCAGAGCGTCCTGCACCAAGGGTCAGTTCTTCGCGCCGGTCCCCGTCGCGCCTGGTAAATCGAGGTATTGAAATAAAAATCTTCTTTTCTCGCTGGCGAGAGTAAAAGCACATTCGTGTGTTCAACGGCAATCTCTTCAGTTCGAAGAAACAATGGGGAGTCTGCCGCGATCCCGAACCTTGCGCCGAGCAGGGCGAGATCTACTGGCCGAGGGACGACAAGTGTTACCCGAGGCTCAGCAGAGGACCCTGTCCGCGCGGCGAGCTTCTCGTCACGGGCGAGGACGGGTTGGCAAACTGCTCGTGCTCGACGACCGGCGAGCTGAGCAGATATCACTGGCTGGGCGGCGACGGCGGCTGCCACGAGCACTATACCAAGGGTCCGTGTTCGGAACCCGGGGAACTGTTCCTGCCCGGCGGCACGTGCGGCTGTAACTCTCAACTACCTCACTATCACGAACCAAGTGGAATGTGTTACCAATTAGGTACAATTATCGTGTTGTATTTGATCTCGCATTTTATTGCATCTTCTTGGCGATATTTTGGTGAATCTTTGACGTGATGACGATTTTTGCAGGAACTGTCGGTCCGTGTCCGCAGGGACACCACTTTGTGGTGACCCCGGACGTCCGATTGTCGCAGGAGGACGTTGTGCGCGCGAGATGCGTGTGCAAGTCTGGCCACGTGTTGTACAAGGACGGAGTCTGCTATCGACTGCACACGAAGGGACCGTGCGAGGACGGCCACATGCTGATTAACTCGTCGACTTGTGTGCCCGTGCCGTGCAAGCGCGGCAGGCTCTACTTTCCCCAAGAGAAGACTTGCTACAAGACCGGCACCAGGGGACCGTGTCCGAACGGTCAGATAGTTCTGTACGATTACAACGTGAGGCCGTCCCTCGACGGGATCAGTTACAACGGGGTGTGCGGCTGCACCAACGTCATGCGGGACGCCAACAAATGCGTGACGGACGACAGCGACGACTGCGAGAGCACGCCGGGTATGGTTATGATCAACCGAATCTGTTACAAGCTGTACACGCAGGGCCCGTGCTCCGCGGGCGAATGGCTGGTCGCTCAAAGAATGCCGAGAAGCTTGAGTCTCTGGCAAGACGGCGAGCCGCGCAAGCCGAAGGCCAGATGCGAATGTCGACCCGGTTACAAGAGAGTCGTCGAGACCTTGAAGGAGGCTGCGGACGAGTTGGAGAGCAACATTCTGATCTCATCAAACGGCTGCCAGCCGCCGGCGGTGAGCCTGGCGAAGTTTCTCAACGACAATGTTAAGTTAAGAATAGTCTGAATAGCTCAATGAATCGTTGTGCGGTAAACTCGCGGTGCATTTGGTTATTTACTTAACAATGGAACAGTGTGAGATGTGTTCAGTTAAGACGATGGATTCCGTACGAATTATCTTTTATAGGTTTATAGTCGTTTAAGTTTATAAATTTAGTTTAGGGAAGTTTGTATTTATTGTGCTCCGTGTATCGAGCGTTGTAAATATCGTTTGCGTGACCATGACTACTTGTAAAAAACTTAAAGTCTCTCTCTCTCTCGAGACAGAGAAATGTGCCACTTTTTCTAGGAACGACCTGACGGAGAAGAGAATTTATAATAAACAAATGTAGATGTACTCACTCGTTTTTATGCTGCAAGTCGCGGATTTGCTGCTGAAGACCTTCCGCTTGCTGATCCTTGCGCACCAGCTCTCGCTCCATCGCGTCGATCTTTTCCGTTTTTTCGTCCAATGCCACCTGCAGTAGTCACGAAATATGATTTATCGATTCTCTAAATGATGTGAGCGACTAAAGCGGCACAATATCCTACCACTAGTCGGTCCTTTTCTTGATCCAAGAGCGTCATATTCATGCGCAGAGTATTGATCTCTTGCTTCAGCTCTTTGATTTGGTCGTTCAGCTGCGTCTGTTGTTGTTCCATACCTTTGTTGCGGTCCAGAGCTTTGTTCAACTCGGATTCCGCGCGCGACAGCTGACCCTGAACGTCTCCGAGCGCCTGATCCGTTTGATCTTGCAGTGTTCTGCTCGCACAAAACAGTTTTTTTGTTTTAGAAATTAGCGTATAATTCTGGTTTTACAAACAAGTACTACCGTAGTTGGAAATATTGCGTCCGTTGCGCCATTAACTCCTGCTTTGTGCGACGCAGTTCTTCCTGCGCGTCGGTCAACTGATCCTCTAGGCCGTTTATCGCCGCTCTTCTGGTGCCCTGAGTAACCAGCAAATCTTGCCGTTCCTTTTCCATTTGTTTCAATCGATTCTCCACTTCGGCCAAGCTCTCCTTCAGACGAAGATTTTCGGACGTATGCGTTTCGGACATCATCTATGCGTCGATATCCAAATGCGAAGTCAAGAATTTGTTATAAATACGATCACATGCGTTGTCGTTAGATGCGTACAATTGATAAAATTGCACGCAACATAAATATTAAGCTATTAACTCAATATATTAAAATTAAAGAGGAATCAATGAGGAACAGAATAAGAGAAACGTTTTAAATTAAAGGTTTTTGTAAATAAATTACCTTAAGTCTCTCGCGTAACGCGTCACGTTCCTCTATCAGACGCTCGACGTCCGCCCTGGCCGTGTCCCGCTCTCGTTCCAGACGTTCGACAATCGTCTGCGCCAATTTTCAACAAGTTAGCAAAGCGTATTTTCGCAAACTGATATTTTTTTTGAAGTTGAACAAACCTTGGTTGCGCCGATGTCCGCGGTGGTTTTTGGTGCACCGGGCGCGCAGGTGCAAAAGCGAACGGGTTTGCACAAGCTGCACGATCTGCAGGGCACGCAAAGCTGTTTTGGCTGACCCTTGTAAGTCTGCAATCTCACTTCCAGTTCCTGTTTCTCGTGACACAACTCGTCCCTCTCCCGCAGCGCTTTGCTCAAGGCTCGATCCCTGTCGTTCAGCTCGCGTTGCAACTCGCGGATTCGTGTCCATAAGTCGTCCTAAGAACGCGTTACAAGATCAAATTTATAAATTTTTCACTCCTTTTCGGATCAGAGAGTATCTATTGCGAAACTACTCGAAATAATTTCGAGTAATTCCGAAATGTTTTTTAGTGCGTGAGAATTTGTTCTTACATTGTCCTTGTCAGCTGTTCTGCGTTGTTCCTCTAGACAGTTAAGATACTCTTTCCTATAGTGATCCCGTTCCGCTTCCAACCGCGGAATTGACTGTTGCAACTGTAAAAACACGCGCATTTTCTTGAAACTACATTTTTGTTTCACAGAAAGAACTAGTCGATGTTTAAATAAGCTACTTTGAACTTACGGACGCGATCGTTAAATTCGCTTCGTCAAGTCGTTTTTGCACATCGGAATTGTGAGCAGTGTTTCCATCGGTGACCATTGCTTGATGATTCGCATACCTATCGCTATTGGGATTCTTGGACGCTGAAAGAAAGTTGTATAAAATTTCATCAATATATCTTGTCTAATAAAATTCCTGCGTAATAATTCCCATAAAAAATATTCGTTCTTCAACGTTATTTTTAATAATATCACGCTGTGTATTATAAAACTCGCTTTGCCATTAATACCACTGGTTTTCTTCGACGTTTTATTTTTCGCAGTATTTTGATTTTTGTTCTTTTCTCCGATTTCTTTTTCTCGCGTCTCATCAACTTTTTTCTCATTTTGCACACTGCTCCTCGCGTGTTCTTGTAACATGCTATCATTATTTTGCAATTGAACAATACCTTGTCTGAGATGCTCGTTTTCTCTGGTCAGTCTGTCTATTTCGTCGCTTAAACGTTTTTCTGCAATACATATTATATTTTCTTTATAAACAACCGACGAACGAGAAGCAAGAAATAACATTTAACTGTTTTCACATTACCCGTAATTGTCAGCTGATTGATTCTGTCGGACATCTGTTTCTTTTCGTCCAGTGCATTTTCTAATGTGCGCTGAATGTTACGTTTCTCAAGTCTACACGCCTCGAGATCCGCCCTTAGCTCCTGTTCTTCTCTACGTTCCATGGTCAATTCACGTTCTAAGACGTGCACTTGTGTCATTGCATCGTCTAATTTTTCCTAAATAAGCATATGAATGTATAAATAAATATGTAAAAGATAAGATACCATAAGTGGCATTCGTTGTGATTACCTGAAGTCTACCAACTCTTCTGTTGTTCTCCTTAACCGCAGAGTTGCAGTCGGCTTCCACAGCCAACGCAACATGATCCAAGTCTCTCAGTTCTTTTTCCAATTCCTCATTTCGCGCTGCTAGTTTCACTGCCTGAGACATAGCATCATGTTGCTTACTTAGTGCTTCTGCATCATTGAAAAAGAATTGGGAATAAATCTGTTGTTCTTGTATGATCGAATAGAATCTAAGAGTAATGTAATAAAAATCTGTGTTGTAAAAATTTCTCAATTTTTTTTGCCTTTTAACTGCTGTTCCAACTCCAATTTGGCTTGGTAAAGAATCCTCACTTCGCTCACGTCTGCGTCGTGGATCGCGCCAGCTTTCTTTTCGACTTTCTTGCAAGTGCAATCCTTGCTAACCGCGACGTACGAACGACCACCTTCCAGCATTTTTTTCAGCCTGTTTATTTCCTTTTCCTTCGTAGCTAGCTATAAAAATTATTGTGACATTGCGCGCACATGTTTGCATAAAAAAATAATTGCACAATACAATTGAAGAACTTATGCGTCAATAATTCTTTGTGCTTGCGTCAAAATACAGAGAATTATTAACAAGTAATATATATATATATTCATACGTGCAAAAACAGTCTAAGAAATACGTGCATAAGTATTGATATTTACCTGTTTTTCAAGAGTGTCTACAGCATCATTCTGCAATATAAGTTCTCCCCGTAACTTTTTTATCTCCTGCTGCAAGCAGTTTATCTTGTGATCTGTTACACTTAATAGATCTATCACTTTTGGCTCCACATTGCTTAATTTCGGCAATGAGCTGGTGGTTTTTGCCCTGGGCATTGGTTCGGCATCCAGGACCGATCTTCGAAGAGGAAAGCAAGGACGCTTCTTAGCAGCTGTAAGGATTTTTGCAAATACACATATTGTTACTTAAAACTATAAACTACATGTATAATATCAGATATTTTACATTCACTATCAAATATGAAAATAACTCACCAAGCCCGACATTGACAATGGTTGGCTTCAGACATTTGCCTTGGAGTTCCAGTATCTTTTTAGACTTGGCGGCCGATTCGGTTTCTAGTTCTTTTATTTTATGTATATTGCGCGACGATGCCAATTGCAGATCATTACATTCACATTCTAACTTGTGTACCTGCTTTTTCAGATCCTTGACTTGCTTCTGATTGGCTTCTCTAGCCTCTATCAGATCCGCGTGAAGCCGATTGCATTCTTGCACTAATCTCACGTTATCACACTTGTAAGGATCAACTGTTAATTGCAACTGATTACACGCCTGTACACAGCACACAATATCATCGTCAGATGTGTGTACGAAATGGACATTTAAAAATTAGGTTTCTGCTTCAGAAAAATCATCAGCAAGACGCTTCGCAGCGATCACTATTCATTTACGGCGTTGAACATGACAGATATTGTTTTGATCTTTGGCTTGAAGTTAGCAATCAACATGTTACGCAATCGCCGCAATCAGCTGTCATTTTTCTCAAGCAAAAACCATCGGAAGTTCTTCGTTCGTACAAGTTCGTGCAACGTACCTCAATATTCTCCTGGGCTATCGCCTTGAAGTGCTTGAGACTGTCTGTGGTTTGAATGAGATCGGCCAGTAGATTCTCAATAAGAGGTAAAGCGTCCAACGACAGCGCCTGTTTGTATCCCAGATTTTCGAGGTGCTTCTTGACTCTGCGGTATCTAACCGCGATGTTGTATTCCGCCTCGTCGTTCATTTTCGTCGGATAAATTCTTTGGACAATTTGCGCGCGTGCACATTATTTGTTTATCGGAACGAGTCCCGCCGATTTCACGTGGTGGTCACAAAACGTAACCTCGTGTCGATCTTGCAATTACACGCGCACAGATTCGTCAGCACTAACATTCCGTAGCTAGACGTTAATGACAAAGTGTACGAAACTTTATTAGTGCAAAGTAACATTGCAAATACGCACGACGTAAACAAGCAACACGCCGCTGCGCAAACCTCAAACACAGGAGCGCTCCGAACGATCTCGACGATATTTCTATCCTTCAATCACGAAATTAATTTTTTATTTCGCGAAGTTTCAACGCGTTGCGTGAGAATTTATTAGACCAAAAAAATTCGCCAAGAATACCCGAACGAATTTATTTACCGCGATCGGAGTCGCGTCCACGAGACTCTCTCCCCTTCCTGACATTTCCCCACGCGAGAACAGTTTCTTCAAAGTTGTCGCCAACCTGACCACTGCAGGCAACCCTCCGCTCCCGTTCAGTTCCTAGATCGAAAAATAACGTTCTTCGGCGCGTTCAAACGTCATTCGGAGAAGACGTTCGTCCGCGGAAAATATAAACAAACAAAGCGAGAAACAAACGTGCGACTTTCTCGATCGAAGTTTATTTGATAACCGTTCAATTTCGTGAGCGAGACAATCGTCGGTTCGTCTTGTTCCTTCCGAGTGTGTTCCAGAGACTATCGCGACCGGCGTTTGCGAACGTGCGCGAATTGCCATTGCCGGCTGCACTTGTGGGTTTTTAACGTTAAGCATGAAAATAGAACCTTGATACGGCCGCGTGCGCGACTTCTGTTTATCAATAGAACCTAGAATAGAACACGAGGCGGTAGTGCGCGGTCACACATTCGACGCTGATACAATCGACTTCGCGCGGCGACCGTGTAATCAAACCGCTTGCTACTACTGCTGCTGCGACGACAACGAACGCCGGTGAATTTTTGTGTTTTGTCTTTAATTCCAGGCGCGGCATTTTAATTAACGTTAATTCACGTGCAAGATCATGACGAGGTGATCGTCGACGTGGGATTTCTCTACAGCGACAAGCGAATTCACCTCGATCCGAAGTGGAAAAAGTTTCAAGCAAGGGAGAAGTTTTTGTTGCCGAAGCGCAAAATCTTCGATTCTGTGGCGAGATGACCTCCCATCCGGTCACCAATCCGACCGCGATCCTCGAGCTGATCGAGGAACTGTACGACCTTCCGCACAAGGAGGTGCAACAGCGGCTGAACAAATATGTACGTATATCTGTATATATGTATCTATGTATATCCACATGCATACATATATAATTAACGCGCAATTGCGTGGCGATCGGCGGGAAGTCGCGTGCGATTTTTGAACGATCGGCGTCGCGAAGAATCCGCGCTCCGATTGACCAATGGTGACTCGCGATAATCGCGAGTGTGTTTTAAATTCAAGCGGTCGTCCGCTGGACGACACGAATTTTGCGATCTAGCTGATCCTTTTTAGCGTAATTATTAATGTTTTAAATTGCAAAAACGATCGATAAGAAAAGAGCTGAGTCAGCACAACGGACGTTGATAATAATAAGGAATAAATCCCATATGCGAGAACGTTGTTTATTCGAACAAGCATCAACGACTTTTACAATGACACTCAATGTATTGACTGATGTTTTCTTTTTGTTTAGATACAGAATGAGACAAACGCAAGATTGGCGTTTCTCGCATTGCCGGAATCGAAGGACATTCTTATTTATGTGATAGGCGAAGAAATTCTAGACAGTGTAATGAGGTTGCATGTAAGTCTTCTTTCTTCTAATTAGAAAAAAAAACCTATGTATTTGCAAATAAGTCGAATTTAATCATTTCTAGGCGCATAAATTTCCATCTGTGTGTGTAATTTTTAAAAACAAATAATTTCGCAATGTGTGGCAAATAAGAGAAAGTTGTTTTACATTGTTCTCTCTCTCTCTCTTTTTGTAGTTTATTGCACGTAGAGAAAAATCTGTTACATGTATATATATTTTTTTTTTTTTTTAACTTCTTTTATCAGTAAAATGCAGCCAGTTGTTGTAATGTATTTAACACTCTTGGAATTATCTGCTCACACACATATGTCCACTCGTGATAAGACAAGCAGATATACGAGAGGGTTTTTTTTTTTTTTTTTAAAAAAACTCTGCTGCACCGCCAGAGTAACAATATCAGATAATGGCAAACTTTTTGAAGTTTTTTTCTACGTTCGAGTAACATCGACACACGTTTTTTTTTTTCTTATTAGTCGCTCGTCAAAACGCGAAAACAAACTTGTGTTTACTTGTCCGGTTTTTTTTTATGTATACATTTGTGTCTGTTCTCTTTCGAATTTTGATGTAAAGTACGAAAAACCTTGTTTTGCAGAACACTATTTTGTACGAGGCTATGACGAGCGAAAATCCGTCACCGATACGCATCGCGATACTCGATCAGGAGTTACTGAGATACATCAATAGAATAACAAAAGCGAAACCGCAATCCCTTTTAGCCATCCCGATACGACATCCCCTCAAATCCAACACAGCTTTGCTCGTGTGTCTGATAGATTATACCGGCGAGATCGACGCTAATAAAAAAATTGTTGAGGATTGCTATAGGTATTGTAGACGGAAATGCAATTTTATTGCCGATGAAAATTATACTCGAAACACATCACCAAACACGTTCGCTATCTGTCTCAAAAAAACATCGCTTGTTTGTTATCTCAGAATCACACAAACTTTGATTTCGCGCAAATCTTGCATAAACACATACTCTGGCATTTGTTTCACTAACACGTATATAAAATAACTATATACAAATAGACATATGTTTAACACTATTCTTTCTCTCTCTCTCTCTCACACACGAAAAATCGGTGTGTATATGTGACCACGTGGTGGTAGCGAGCGTGTTATTGCATTTTAAACGAAAATCTGCAGGTTTTGTCTCGGTTATTTGCTCAGTTCGTTACGTTGTTATGAGGAGGCACGTGTGAGGCAACAATGTCTGAATTTATTAAACACTTCTGTGAATCTTTGCATACATTTGTACGGTACGACGATCAATCTTCTAATGTTTTCTTCTTTTGTTTTTTTAAACTATAATTTTTTTTCTTATCAAATTATTCTTCATTTATTCCCAAGAAGAAGACCTTTCCGTTCTCTTGCATAAGATTATGGCGGAAGCGAAAAAATTGACTAACGCGGAGACATTCTCCTTGTTTCTATTGGATCCAAATAAGCAAGAGCTGGTCGCAAAGGTGTTCGACGGCTCAACAGAAGTACGTGTATATAATTCACACAGTTCGCACGCATAAATAAGCTAAGAATAATGTTTTGTCACTATTGAAATTTTACGTTTCCGTTTTTTTTTTTTTTTAGGGTAAAAGCGAAGTGAGAATTCCCATCGGAAAGGGAATAGCTGGTTACGTTACAACCACCGGTGAAATACTCAACGTACGAGATGCGTACAGTAGCGAACTGTTTTATCGCGAAATCGATAAGACAACGGGATTCAAGACTAAAAATATTCTGTGCTTTCCGATACGAAATGAAAAGGAAATTATTGGTAATGTAGACGTAGAAGAAAGTTCTTGCAAATTTTGCGCTTCAAGTCGGTTGTTGCGTGTGAGAAAAAAAAATTATATACTCTGTTTATAAGATCTTCACACATTTTTTAGGAGCCGCTCAAGTATGCAATAAGCAGAACGGTTCGTATTTCGACGTCTTCGACGAGCAGATCGCGTCCGCGTTTAGCTTTTTTTGCGGCATATCGATAATGAATAGCATCAACTACAAGAATTTGCAGGTCGCTCGAAATCAATTCAAGCTTAGCCACGAGTTCATAATGTATCACATGAAGGTGAATGCATGCCCTAAACAATTGTCTGGCAGTTAAATGAGGTGTGACGCTGTTATCAAACTGATGTGTGTTTACAGGTGAATGACTCGGATATGCAAACGTTGCTGAATTGTCCGGACGATCACAGTGTCAACAATTTGAGCGATTTGCAGTTTAATCCGAGGAGCTTGCCGTTCGACCATCTGCCTTGCTACACCATCAAAATGTTCACAGACCTGGGCTTCTTCAACTACTGGAAAATCAAGAAGTCGACGCTCGCGAGGTGCTGATGTGGAATACAGTGACTGTCTTTTTTATAATTTTCCGATGTACTAAGCCATGTCTTATGTTTAGGTTTATATTGTACGTCAAGAAAAGTTACCGAGATGCACCCTATCACAATTGGACGCACGCGTTCTGCGTGACGCACTTCGCGTACCTGCTGTTGAAGAACGTGAGACTCGTCGAGGACAATTACATGACGCCCTTAGAAGCTCTGGTGTTTTTCGTGTCGTGTCTGTGTCACGACATAGATCACAGAGGAACTACCAACTCGTATCAGATCAGTACGTCAACTCCGGTGGGAGCTGTTTACAGTTCCCAGGGTTCTTCCGTCATGGAGGTAGAATCGAATGCTATTTACTTGTTGTTTAAAAACTGTATTTTATTAAATACATTGCTCCCTAACTGAATAGCGAATTGCTTGTTTAGAGACATCACATAGCGCTGACAATGTGCATTCTCAAAACCGAGAACTGCAACATATTCGAAAGTTTGAGCCGCGAGGAATACAAAACGGCTGTGGAACTGTTGTCGAGTTATATACTCGCCACCGATTTGTTCACCCAGAGCAGAGAGGAACAAGAGAAAATGATTCGTCAATACAACAAGCAGGATCCGAAGCAAAAGAAGACGTTGTTCGGGATGTTGATGAACTGCTGCGATCTCAGCGATAACACGAAAGATTGGAATAGTTCGAAAAACTTAGCGGTAAATTTGTTTGTTCGCTCTTATTAACAGTCTCGGATTTATGAATTTGTTGAATAAATTCGAGTTCTGCTTTTTTCTGTGTCAGGTAAAACAAGTATACAGCGAGTTCTTCAACCAAGGAGACTTGGAGAAACGCAAGGGCCGCGTGCCTGACGAGATGATGGATCGGGAACGCGCGTTTATTCCCGATATTCAGATAACATTCATGTCCAACATCGTGCTTCCTCTCTACACGTACGTGAATTCAACGCGCTATTTTAATTATTACGTTCTATATATTTTTTTATTTTTAAAACATTCATCTTTCAGTAATCTGTCGTCGTTGTTCCCGTCGACTCAGTCTCTGCTCAACGCGCTGGAACGTAATCTTACGTTATGGAAAGAGGCTAAGTCCTTAATTGAAAAGCACTCCGTGTCCAAAGAGAAAAGTTTGGATATATTGTTCGATCCCAACTTTGACGACGAGGTACTTAAAATGTACCATGAATCGAAATGTACTGTGAATCAATCGTGTTCGTGTTAAAAATCGTGGATAGAACGATCCACGGCGAAAGAAGTAGGAAACAGATCGTGAATAATATGAATGAGGAACTTAAGTAACAGTAAGTTCCATTTGTGAATAATGACAATTTTTAGAGAATTTGTATTTTTACAATACAAGAAAAAAAAACAAATATCGATTTTATAATCTACTTCTCGTGTGTGGACGCGTTACATTTCCACCTTATTACTCAAAAAATCAAAATGAAAAAAAAAAACTGTGATTCTATAAGCAATGATGTTGCACTCTACTTTAAGATAAATGTAGTTCGTTTTTAAACGATATATCTAGGGTAAAAAAAAGAGAGAGATTAATCAATTGGATTGTGCACTGCCAATTCATCTACGCTGCACGTTGCATATCATTGAGAGAAATCTGTGTGATATGTTATATAAAAGATGTGTTTTAATGTTTTACTTATTTATTAATGTATGTATGTATATGTATAACTTAACTTTAAACATACTTTTATATGTACTACGACATAGTGCTGATACATACAGAAATTGTATTATTTTAATTGTGCTATATATTATGTGAATCTATACGCGAATTATTGCACTGTGTTTCATGTGGAAATATGTTAGTTTCTCCATGTTTTATGTTTCCTCACAGACGTTACCGAGATGCAATTTAAATGTGATATAAATTAAACGGTGCTGTTTATACTTGAAAAACAAAAATTATATATATACATACATATATACATATATGTATGTATACATGTACATATATACATACATATAATACATATATACATACATATATATATATACATACATATATACATATGTATATACATATATACATATATATATTGTTCTCTTGTACAGAGTAAGTAATATTTATAAAAAGACACAAAATAAACATACTTGAACAAACTGAGACAATTATTCAACCAGAAGTAATTTTCTTGTTTCCAACTCGATCCTGCACAAAACATCCAAATGTAGAAAATGAACAACATTATTTATTAGAATTACGATTTTATTATTTATCCACTACCACCAGTGGATCATAAACTTTAGGATTCACTTTAAATACATTCTTACATCTTATTACACTACACTATTCTTATCAATTATATGTATATAAAGTTATTAGAAAACATTACAACAATTTTATTAATCTTTATCGTTTTGCAAGTGTACCTACAAATCCATTTGACATTAAAAAAAAAAAAAAAAAAAGCACACGTAAGTAATCGTATCCTTGCAAACATCTCTCGAAAACATTGCGGAATATTTCTTCGAATTTTCTTCTAAAGTCTGCGGACATGATCATCTCAGATTCAAGGAAAACCGTCGTCGTCCTCCTCGGCCATCTCTTTGGCCAGTTCCAGATCCTGCTGCTCCCGCTCGCGTCGTTCCTCCGCGGACTCGAGGTCCTTCCCGTAGGACTTGGGTGGATAACGCATCGCCTTCACGCTCTGATTGTGGAGGTCGAGGCAGAAAGTGATTCTCTGATGGAAGGCCAGCAACGGTTCTTTGGTGCAGTAGATGTCCGTGGTCTCTTTGCTGCGCATGAAACCGCTCTCCGGGTCCAGAGTCGCCTCGATCACGCCGTCGCGTATCGCCTTTGCGACGATGAACTCCGCGTCCACGCTCGAGTCCAGGCCCAGTTTGCGCGCGATGTCCGTCGGCGAGATGCGCGAATACGAGAGCCCGATCGAGCGTATCGCGGTCTTGATGACGTTGTGCCGTAGCCGCAGAATCAACGTGAACGTGTGATCCGCCCGGAACTGCGGTCCGAAGTTCTCCAGGACCTCGCCGAAGCGTTGCAGATTGCCGAGACGCACCGCCTGGGTCAGCTGGAAGTACGGCGCCAGCGCGCGGCGTAGCGCCGCTTGTCGGAATATCTGTCGCTCCGGAATGTCGCCCAGGAGCAGCTCAACTGTGACCGCGAGTTTCTGAACGGTCTGCCGGAATCCAACCGCCGTGGTCTGCGGCGCTTTGCGCATCGCCTGCACCAGGAACTTGTGTGCGGCCGAGTACTCCAGTCTGGCAGCTTTTATTCTGCCGTAGTAATAGAGAAATCGCGCCCACTCGTTGTTGCTGGCCGATTCCGGAAAGGTGGACTTGAGCACTAGCTTGTCCGCCTGATCGTATAGATTGTAATTTAGATAGTTACGCAGCAGACAATTGATGAGCACTGCCTGGCCCTCGAAGTCGTTTCGCAACGTCGCGGTGCGCAAACGGAGATGCAGAAAGCCCCGGATCTTGTCCAGCTGATTCGTCAGTTCGTACGCACGTGAATGATAAAAGAAACACTTGGCAGCGACGAGGTCTATGGTACGGCGATTCTGCGCGCCGAGCTTCTGGACGAGCATTTCGGAGCACTGCACCGCCTCGTTGTACTTCCTGGTGTCGATGAGCCTGATCAGCACCAGCAGATGAATGTAACCGTCGATCTCCGGCAACAGCGACGACGAGGAGCTGCGGAACTTCTGGATGATGGCCTGATTGTCGTCGATATCCATCGGCTCCTCCACCCAGGCGAGCAGAGCGTCGCGCTCGGCCGCGGATTTCGTGTAGAAGGCCGTGATGAGGCCGCGCAGCACGACGGGATTCAGGCGACGACGGGTGTTGGGCAGAGCGCGCAGGGCGCGCAGCACGAAGCGCGGCTCCTTGTTCTGCACCGCCTTCTCGATCTGTCGTGTGTGCTCGCGGATGTCGTGCAGAGTCTGCATGTCTGTGTCCTTGCGCTCGCCCGCACCGTCACCGTCCCCGGTCTGCGCGTCCGACGGATTCACCGGATCAACCTCCATCGCCTCGACGTTTCTCCCGGTCGGCACACCCATCCTTGTCCTCTCTCGACGTGCTCGGTTCTCAACGACTTCCTAAACAACGCGCTTTGTTAACAGAATGAAGTATCCTCTCACAACCTGATTTCCCAACTTCATGTGTGCCTAGTCACGCAACGTTTGAGGTTAGGGCAGTGTTCCCGTTCAGAGTTATCGCAGCGCGCGTTCCGAAATTGCTGGTAGGTGCTGAAAGAAACCATGATGTAAGAAAACGAGGTGTATTATTCCCTAAAATGCGCAATGTTTGACCAATCAAAGAGTTGTCTCAATTATTAATAACATTTAAATGTTTATAACTTTTGAAAAATTTTGTTATTCTAATTTTACAGTAAAAGCTCCGAGGTCTTTGTATGCAAAATTTCATTAATTTTCTATGATTAATGTGAGAGATACAACCGTTTTTTACCTGAGATTTGTGCGAAAAAGTCGGCTGCTATTGCGAAAAATTCGCACTAAATTTCAAGGATCACAGAAAGTGGCAAGAGCTCTACCAAGAGGGAGACGAACTGGATTCGGCCGATAACTTGGAGGTATTAGGAGAGGTATAAATTAAAGTAAGTGGCACTAAATGTCTG
Organism: Pseudomyrmex pallidus; assembly: GCA_014825455.1. Classification (NCBI taxonomy): domain Eukaryota; kingdom Metazoa; phylum Arthropoda; class Insecta; order Hymenoptera; family Formicidae; genus Pseudomyrmex; species Pseudomyrmex pallidus. The sequence goes on along the minus strand of QVNV01015085.1, from coordinate 196 downwards.
TTATGTCGGTAATTCCAATCTGTAAATTCAACTTTCTTACCAGGATCGCAGAAAGTGACAAGAGCTCTACCAGGAAAGAGGTGACTGGACTCGGCCAATAACTTAATAGCATGGTGTAAAAAGAAAGGTGTCCCATTCCGACGGATGCGCAGTAGACTTTGAGCTCATTTGCAACATACACATACACCATGGACAT
>QVNV01015084.1:0-40520 GCA_014825455.1 Pseudomyrmex pallidus | reverse complement strand
ATTAACATAAAAAATTTTTGTTACATTTTTGATATATTGAAAAGTGTCCGAAATTCATTTGATTATTTTCTGTTAATCTGTAGAGCCGTGTTTCTATCCGAGCAATAATTACGAAATGCAATCTAAAGTACGAATTATTTTGATCGGTAATAACAGGACGGTCCAGGACCCTCTTAAGAATCACGTACGCTCGAAGCTCGCCGGAGATATTCGTCACTAATTCAGATCATTTAACGGCAGGGTTGGAAGAGAAAAAAGAGAGAGAAAGTCGCGCGTATCCCATTCACGAGGCGCAAGAAACGTCTTAAAACCGTACACGGAGGTCGAACGATTAGACACAACCGCAAAAGTACATGCACACATGGGATCTGGCACGAGGTACTTACCTCGTGCGCGCGAGATTATCGTGATAACATCCTCCGTGCGCTTCTTACAAGGCGCGAGAAAGAGATGAAGAAGCGATACTTTTCGATGTACAACGTGTTGCGTCTTCATTAAAATCGTACGTACGTACGTTTGTCAGCGCGAGCGGCGCTTTCTGACGAATATGCTCGCGAGAAGAATTCGCGTTGGGAGTCAGGGGATTTAACATTCGGAAGCACAAAGTCGGCGAAACCTGACAACCTGTTTCGAGGATGCACCTCGCTCGCGCATCGCGAACGAACGATACTTACCCACATAATCCACAAGTATCGTAAACTTCTTTTACTACGCGAACAAAAAGAAAGCGCGCGCCGACCCTGTAACGCGAGGAAGACATTACCCTCTGAGAATCGCGTCGTTCGGAAGCCACACGGGCTGCCGATCGTCAAGGCTTCCGGGCCGCGAACGTTGACCCTTTTAACCTCATTTGCGAAGTCGTAACTTCCGGTTTCCGGAAGGACTTGACATCGGTGAACATTAAGCGCCGGTACTGCTTTCGGTCTAACTTTCTTTCTCGTTACGAACGAAGAGAACAAAAGCTCGGGCGAGATACGGTTCGGAGGAAAAAAAAATGGGCGCTCTCTTCTGAGGTGCGAGCCAATATTACTAGTTGTTACCGCGAAAAACAACACGCGGTCGTATAATCACTTCCGAAGAGGAAGTGGACGCCAGACGGAAAGTTCCGTCCTTAACGATTGTTCTTCAGCGATTGTCGGCCGAAGAGGCGAACGACTTCCGCGCGGGACTTTCGCGCATCTCTTCGCGGCGGCGACCATATTTTATCGCGTTTGTGCTCCGCGAGGAAAAGATTCCGCTTGCTGAGATGGAAATGGTTCGATCAAACACGCATTCTATATTCCATTCCTTGTTATCCGTAAAGTTATTTTTATTATTATTACATTACATGCATCTTCGGAGTTGGTGAAAATCAAAGACTCGCCTAAGGGTGAGAGCGCGAGCGTTTTCTTATTAACCGAATTAGCCGCTAAATTATTGATAAGCCATCGTTGGCGCAGTATTGCCCCGAGGAAATGGCTCTGTAGCGTTGTATCTTAATTGAGAGATCTTTGGATTTGCGGTCATGAATCGCGCCGCGTCGCTTTCGGTGTCGTTCGAAAATAAAGCTGCACGCCGATAAGTGGCGAATTCCGCGGCGATATCTCATATCTCTCCCCGCCGCGCGTTGCCGGGGTTTCTCGAGCGAAAATTATGTATCCCCGCGAGGGATACGTTTCTCCCTTAGCTCCGCCGCCGCCTGACTGTAGCAGTGGAATATCGCAACGCGATTCGTTTCGTGCATCGCCAGTTGATCGCGCGCTTACGTAAGTCGATAACGGTAATTAACTCGTCCGTTTTTTTTTTTACAACAAAGCCGGAACGGTCCACGTGGAGTGCGTAAAAAATCTCGTCGCGCATCCGAACCGATGGGAGAAAAATAAGCTCGGAGCATTTTCGTTTTCACGAATCGTCGCGAATTTTTTTCGACGACTGTTTTATAACGCCGTCCGCGACGCGACGGCGCGATATAAATCTAATTTCCACGTTCTATAGCAGAGAGAGAGAGAGAGAGAGAGCATCTCGACGAAAAATACGAAATACAATCGCTCGCGTCGTCGTGTATATATACCTATAGCTTTTGCGCGCGTTTTAATGCGCGAGCTCGAGCGGCGCACGAGCGTATGCAAACTCGTTCTTATTACCATATGTGCGATAATAAAATCGCAGTTACTCCGAAAAGCAACTGCGAACAAAATAATCCAACGTCGTCGCGACGAAACGGGAGGTATAAGAGTGTAGAGTATAAAAGAGAACCAACTATCAGTACATACATATATTCCTGTAATCAGTCGGATTACAGTCGAGCTTCGCGCGACCATTTAAAGTCGTTAATCTAATTAGCGTGTGCGACGCGTAATGCGCTTCAAATGTGACGATACAAAAGCGAGCCATCACAAATACAATACTTCGCCCGGTTTCGTCACGATGCGCGGCTTAAACACGTTTTACGTAGGATAAAACGAGTAATACCGTCGTTGCGTACAAGTCGTCGGGATATTTCCATCGTTTGCTCGCATCGCGCGGGCCGCAATTTCCCGTCGTTTAAGCGGCTTTAAGCCGCGCTCGCCATCACGCACCCGCTCAAAGATGCCGGGATATGTTTCGGGATATTTTGGCGCGCGTGTGCGAGTACCAACAAAATCACCGTCTGTATGAGAGAACACAGGCGAGGCAGAGAGAGAGAGAGAGAGAGAGAGAGTAACGTGTATTCCTCTGTTTGCGAATGCTCTCGCGCGATCCCGCACGCCGTTGTTTGCAGAAGTTCGCAAACGTTCGCGAGGATTGGTCTCTCACAGCGGCTTTATCTTTATCGTAGCGTGTACTTAAATTTGCAACGGCTCGTCGAACGGTAATCTCGATTAGTGGTAACGGATAATTTTCCCGATACGCGCGTCGTATATATTTGCAAATCAGTTTAGTAGTTGTGATTATTTTAGCAGGAAGATCGATTATAGGCTTACACAAACAGATCACAAACACACGTACCATATATGTGTATAAATATTCGTAATTATAAAATTTTCCGATAAAAGTATGTTGTTTATTTATTTATTTGTGTGTTTTATTTATTTAAAATATTTACGCGCAACCGAAAAGTATACATTCTCGAAACTGCAGTTGCGAAACATATACCTTTCTCAAATGCTAACAATCTCTAAGTATCGTTGATTGCTTCTCGCATAATTATGTCCAATTAACGTCGCTCGGGCGCACATGGGAACCTAGGATATAATCAAACGGGAACATTGAGGCTTAATTGCGAGCGTACGCGCCCGTCTCTTACACGTGCGTGTAATTAAGTCTCTAGTTTACAACTGCTTAAATATTCGCACGAATTAAACGGAACGATTAAATGATTTTCGAGCCTGCGGCGGATAACGAATTTTCCGAAACGCGGTGTAGACACGCGCACATGCCGCATTTATTGAATGCAGATTTTTGCAACGCGCCCGCCGCACGCGCGCGACATGTCCGCGACGCGATTAACATTCAAAGTGATCCACTTCGAGCGAAAGTTCGGTCCCCTAATGATCGGTCATAATATCTCGTACAACGTAATATCGCTGAGACATCCGTTTCGCGAACGTGACTGACATTAAAACGAAGTTTTCGATATTACGTGATATTTTCTTCGCGATCTTTACGTTTTCACTTCTTGCAAAATGCGCATCGTGTAAAATATAATATCCTAGCGCCGCACATTTTTTTACAAATACACTTGTTTCGCGTATAAATCGACGTGGTAGACACAATCGAGTTAGAGACATAACTAATTTCGTCATTAAGCCGGAGGATAAAGTTCGAGGTCAGTCTGAAAGTTACTTTCCAAAACTTTGTACTTACTTACTTGCTCGAGAGAAAGAAGTTCGAAGAGGGAAGAGAAATAGCTAAACTTTTTTAAGGCGGTTCTGTCCGGTGTCATCTGACTCGCTGACGGAGTGGTAACAAGCTTAAACCTAATTATATTTCTGCGAATTCGGCGATTGTGCAGTCGCGGAATTTCGGCGCGCGTAAATTATTCGGCGCGACGGAGTAGTGAAGACGGAGAGAAGACGCGCTGCGCTAATTGAGATATGCGGCGCGCGCGAACCGAACGGAGTCTAAGATAAGATCTTTTCGATCGCGCGAATGCGTGACGACAAACCAGATACAAATGGATACAACTCGGGGCCGCCCGGTCGACGGCGATATTTTACGCGAGTCGAGTATCCGTCGCGCGCTTATCCCGCGCCGATATCACGCTCTCTCTCTCTCTCTCTTTCCCGCGGCTCTGCTTAATAACGGATGATAATGTCCAAAGATCCGCGCTGATTAGGAGCCGATACCCCGCTGCACTTCCTACGATCCGTTATCGCGTTCTATTCACCATTTCCCGACACGAATTCATTCATCCGCGTTATCTATGCGCCATTCCTCCGCGCCTCTCTCGCTCTCTACATATTATATATGTACAGTTATTCGCGCGCGTCGCGCTATACGTACGAGTCGCGCGCGTTCTCCGCGCTCGTTCACGTGATAAATACCCGCGCGCGCTGCAAATTCCTCGGAGCGTCATTTTTGCGCGAGTCTCAAACTCAGCCGGCGAATTTCAAATTTCGCGTTTCCCCGCCTGCGGTCAACGACGATCCATCACGCGTATTCGTTACTCGCGATATATACACCCGTCCGCAATTATTCATCGCGTTTACGCCTGTGATTCGCCGTGTGTGTCTCTCTCGCCAGGTTCGCACGCCCTGTCGTTACATCACCCGCGGCAGTCTGTCGTTCACATTATTAACATTCATGTTCATTAAATTAAATTAACCTTTTACTCGCATAGTAACCCGAATGCAGTTAATATTGACAGAGAGAACCAAACATTTTTAAATTGATTAAATTGATCAATTGCAAAATTCATTACCTCATTGAAACACGTTAATTACTCGTTCTCGCGCTTTTCCGATAATGACGAGTTTGAATTGTCAGGAATGCGACACACACACACACATTGCGACAAAGTTTCTGTTATTTTCCGGTGAACGCACCCCTTGCATTTTTCCCACACGCATTATTGTTACAAACTTTTCCCGAAATCATATCATCGCGCCTTATTATCGCGCGGTTTTAATTATATTCGCGGAGCCGCTTAGCGGGAGAGGAAGATTTCCGCAATCTCCTGCTTTTTCCGTGCGAAATGAAATTTCCGCGAGCGTCGGGCGCGCGTGTGAAATTTTCCAGCTCGTATTATTTCAGTGCGGTATTAAGATCTTCGCGCGGAGACTTTTCAAGAGCTTTGTAAGTTCTAAGTGCGTTCTCTTCTTCAGAGAGAGGTTTCACTTTTCTCTCTCTTTCTCTCTCTCACCTGTATAGGTGCATCAAACATAAAACGCGCCTCCATTCTGCACAATCTTTTGTTGCGAGAAATTATTATTTTTTCCTCACAATCTTAATTCCGAAATTATTTGAAAAAATTAACAGTTATGCGAAATTTCAAAGTTCTTCCCTGAAAATAATTTTAGCTTTTACCGGAGTTCTTTTTTTTTTTTTTTTTTTAATTTTAAATAAGAGAAAGTTAATTTCGAGACACACATTTTCTAGCGACCTCTATTTGTGAAAGCCACACCGCACTATGTGCGAAGACGCGCTGCGAGAGCAAAGTAAACCGGGACCGTCAGGTCCGCGTTTTAATGCACGCAGATATTCAAAGAAAGAATCGTCTGGCTTGAAAAAAAAAAAAAAAAAGAGGCAGGCATTCCGCGCATTGAGTTATTTGACCGACGCTGCAAATAATTTTGAAATCCGCCGGATGCGTACGTACGTACTTTTGCCCAAACGTTCGCCATTAATTCACCATATATTCCGCGTGTCGAGGGGTCAACCTGTTATTTATCATAAAATATGAGAGCTCGTGCCGAGCGGAGACCGCGGCCTTTATATAATGGCGCATAATAAATTGCATTCAATTCGCCGGAGCTGTCGCGCAAAAATATTCGTACATACGCGGTCCGGGACATTTTCGTCCCGCTCAGACGCCGTCGTCGGCTCTTGCTCGTCATTTGGACGTTTAGGTGATTTTATGGGGTGCCGCGCGTTGTGTTTCGACCATTCGGTTGTATAATTCGTCCTAATTTCGCCAACCTCCGTGATAACAAAGATCTATTTTTCATACGTATGTTAAAAGAACGAAAAGCCGAAACTTTTTTCGCTGCAGATGTCTGCTCGTTTAATTTCATCCGCGCAAATTTTATTTAAGCACAAACGCGTTCATCTCGCGTTTTTCCACCGAGAGAAAAGCGAGAGAGCGAGACGAAGTGACATTATACGCAGTAATTGCAGTTCCCTGATAAATCCAGACGCGCAACGACGCGCAGCCGTGATTCGACGTTATTACCGAAATAATTGGACTTTAAATGCCGTCGAAAGTTCGGGGTCTTTACGATCCATAAAAGCACGCACCTCGCGAACCCGAACGATAAATCGGCAGATGAGCCATTAAGCCGACCCCGGGCCGATTCTTATACGCGTTCCTTATGACGGGCTCTAAAACAAACAAACCGGAGACGCATGTTGCCAGATAACAGCGCCTTCTGCAAGCCGCGTTACGACCTCCCGGAGGTTGTCGTTTCGTAAATTACTGTAGCTACAAATAATCATCGTTAGCCTTCCGAGCACAACCTCCGGTAGAGCCTCATGCAGAGGATGTGCATGCGCGACGGGGTCAGGAATAACGACGCGCATCGTTTGTACGAAGATTGTGTTTCACCATGTGACCGTCTTCTTTGAGGAAATTTGATGACAGAGATTCTCTCGCGAGGAGAAAAAAACGTAACATCATAGATATTGCGAAGAGAAATGTCGCGTTGTTACATCGTGATGTTATAATTTTTAATTTTTTTTTTTTTTATAAAGTCTTGGGCTTGTCGTCGACAAATATAATTCTGAATATTCGACTTGGCGATTCGCTGAAAACATGCGTGCGCAGATGTCACGTGGGAACGTCCTATAATAATTTCGCGACGGTAATCGGTATCGGATGTACCGAATATTTTCTTCCGTCTCCGATCGCACGGCAGCTCTCGTGGATATTCTGGTGAGAATCCCGCGATATTAAATTTCTCGGGACAAAAATATGCGGTCGGCCATACGATCTCGTTTATGCCGGACCGCGGGAGAACACACGGAAGTCAACGACGACGAAAGAAAAAAAAAAATAAATAAAGCGCGCGAGAAACGTGAAACTCGATAAATTACAAATGCAACTTCCCGCGAATATTATGAAACGGCTATGTTTATGCACTTGCTTTTTGATTAATCTCCCGCTGTCACTCATAAACATATACATCTCGCGCGAAATGTGCAAATTCGTGCTTTCGAATAATTCGTCCCTGTTTGTATCTCGAGAGACACAAAATTTCTATTATTTTATTTTTAATTAGTGAAATTGCATCGCTCCTGCGATGCGAGACAGCAAGACAGTTGCTATTTGCGAATAAAAAACGAGCGCTCTTCTTTTCTCTTTCTTTTTTTTTTTTTTTCCAACTCGCGCAATTTTTACGTGGCAATGAAGACACTCGAGGCTGTGTCTGTGATTCACTCGAAAAGTTGCGCCAAGCGGAAGAGAACAGCCGCGGGGCTCGTTCTCCCCCATTCGTAATTTCGTATTCCCGTTCGATTCGTATCCTCGCGCGAGTCCGTCTTCGCGAAATAAAGTTCCGATGAGAGAGAGAGACGATAAAATCGGATGGGAGAAATTCGCTTCCGGCTAAAGCGGAGCACGCGGCTAAATACTTCGGGCGGATATTTCGATGCAGAGCGTTTTGTTTTTCACGTAAGCTGTCACTTTCGGCGAAACGCGCGAATTATATTTCAATCTCGTTGTGTTTGCGAGGAGATCGAAACTGAGAAGTATCAATTGAATGGAAAAAAAGTATACAAAAAAAAAAAAAATAATATAAAAAAATAAAAATATAAAACAAAAAATTGTAAGATTACAAACGTCGCGTAGCTAATAAAAAAAATCTCCCCCGCAAATAATAGAGTGGCGTGAAAGACAGTCCCGTTGCTGTGTCTCGCTGATAAATTAATGACGACAATAACCATGTCATAGCGAATCCGCGTTTACCGCGGAGCAACGTTGATCTTGTCGATCTCTCGGGAAACGTTACGTGGGCTATCTAGCTGTGTGCGAGTGTGAAAAATGAACGTCCGACTAGTGGCGGATTTCTCGCGCGAGTCCGATGCGTTTTACACACAAACGAATGAGCAAACGATCGGACTTACCGACGATTTATCAAGCGAATTTCGTATCTGTCACCCGGTACGTGGAGAGAGAGAGAGAGAGAGAGAGAGAGAGAGAGAGAGAGAGAGAGAGAGATATAGGCGATGTTATCGATTTTCGTCGCGGTGATATTCCGCAATAGCGCCGACTCTCGATGACGCGGAAGCACTTCATTAACGCGCCGAAAATTCTCGGCGACGCGACGCCGACGCTTCGCGCGCGCGATGAAGAGTTTACGACGTAAACTCTAAACTGCGCGACGGAAAGAAAACGCGACGGGGAGAAAGATGTAATTTATGAGAGCCACAGCGAGTGTTGGAGACAGCGATTAATTATGTTTGCACATAGAAACGCCGGCGACTGGAATTCGGGTCGCGGCTCTTCTTGAAGAACTAAAGGGCACTTTTGTCTCGCTTGTGAGAAGAGTTTCTCAAGCTCTGCCAGCCAAAGTCGAAGAAAGAAGATGGAGACGTGTCATCCGTGGGTTGTCGCGGAAATATCGATCGGGAGAAATATATTGCCAAGAGTTTGAAAAAAAAAAAAAAAACAAAGCGCGTCTCCTCTCCGATATTTTCTGTATACAAACCTTTAACTCCTTCACTCGTAAATATTTCACTCGTAAATTTTCGTTAAACAGCTTGTCGCGTTGCGAATTCGAAAGTTTTCATTCGAAAAAGACAAGTAAATCAGGGGAGAGACGTTTGACTTCGCAAAGTGAATTTCTTTGCTCGAAACAAAGTGCGCGATAAAATCTCGCAGCCGAACTTCCGCGGTATTCATTATTACGAAACTAGGCGACGGTCTACCTTGTTCGATTCACACAGGAACTTGCCGGAACGGACCGAAAACGTCGATATCCATCCCACATCGTCGCCGTCAACCATTGTACACCTCCCGCTCGTTTCCAGGAAACGGTTAAAATTTCATCGATACCATCGTGGCTTCTGGCGGTTTTAAGGTAATATCGCGTAAAATCACCGTCATCCACGACGACAATTAAGCGTGTTCGATCGGAACGTTATAATAAACTCTCTTGCGCCGAACGCGCAGTTTGCGGAGATGAAACGCCCGGCGAAACATCGCGGAAATAAGTTCTCCGAGTCTTGGAGCGCGGAGAACAGGCAAAGATTAATATTTGGCTAGATGCAATCGCTTCTGCCAACAGACGAAAACGAGAGAGAGAGAGAGAGAGACACGGGAAAGACAGAGGGAAGCCTCTCGCAGATTTTAAAATCCTGCAAAAGCTCCGGCTCGCGAGAGCGAATCTATAAAAGCAGGGATAAATTTAATCGCGTGAGAGAAGCGTGACCTTTGCGATCTGTTGTGGCGGAATACGATTTTTATCGAGAAAAACGCGCGTACAAAACGTCTCTCCATATTTTGTAAACAGCACACATTTTATATTTCTCCTCCGAGCCGTTACGCAACATCATCTCTCGATCTCGAAGATAAAGAATGACTTTGAGAACATTAATTTTATCTTGTGCATTTGTCTTCCTGAAACCGGTAAGATTGATCGCGCGAAATGCGTTGCCGCGGTGCGAGACCGAAATGCGCCGAACGTGCATGCACTTTCCGCGCGCGCACACACACACACACACACCATCGCGCACTCTCTCCGGGACGCTGTTGTCATCGTCGGGAAAATTCATCTCTCATGTGCGACGCGATGCGAGCCCGCAAAAAGGAAACAAGCGAAGTGGAAAAGAAAAACGGACGACCAAGTGCGCGCGATGCCGCGCGAGTGTAGTGCCGCCTCGCCGCACGACATCTCGGACCATTAGCGGCTCGCTGACCCCGCCTACGGTGTTGTCCAGAATGAAGTTTCATTTCCCGCAGACACCAGAGAATCAGACGGAGAAAGGAGGATTGCGGGGGAGCAGGGAAAGAGGAGAGAAACGTTGCAAAACTCGGAAAGCTTCGCAGATTTTTACCGCATTTCACGAGCGCGCCTTTCAACTTTGTTGACTTGTCTCGAGTCCTCGATCATATTTGTAAATGCACTTCTGTGCAATCTCTTTGCGTCATCTTGCACGCGATCTAAAAAGTTCAACGTTTTTCAAAAACAGGTTTTTGGCCTTTTTTTTTTGTATATTTCGATTATTTGATGTATTCGACACTCTTTGATTTTGCGACGAGAGGATTTTCCCACCCAGGAGATATCACGAGAAAGAAGCGATCGCGCGAGATTTGCTAATTGTCGCCCCGCCTTGAATTGTGGCGCGCGTTTGGTAATTTAATTGATAATAGGACCCGCGAGATCGCACGACGCTGCGGCGCATTAAAGCAAATTAATGAGTGAGTCCTGTGGGAGTCGTGGAAGAGCCCGTTTTATTTATCAAAGACACACGGCTATATACCGTGCGACAAACAAAAATTTATTCGCCTCACTTTTCAGGCAAACTGAACGTCTGCGCGCTTTCTGTGTATATATATGTATACACACTCGCAATTGTATCGGCGAATGAAAATGTATGAAGAGTTAAAGATGCGCAAGAGGATAAAAATATTCACGATTCATATTCATGACGTTTATATTGCCTTCTTTCGCGCAAATCGAATGTCGATACTGTTATACCTCGCACGTGTTATACCGTTCAGATTTCTCTTTATTTCTCCTTCTCTCTCTTTCTCTCTCGAGTTAGCGTGGAGTTTGATGTAGCGTGTGTGCGAAAAAAAATGAAACGTTTGTATTTTTATTAAAGAAACCATATCGCGACGACGCGTGAAAATAAAAAAAACATTGGTAGCAACTTCCTCAGATTCTGGTTTCAGAAAACAACAAGATTATTATATCGATAGATATTACATCAATAGATGTTACACGATGAAAACATTTCAATTCGCCACAAAAAAAAGCTCGTCTTCGTCGAAATATAATATTTTTTGGTCGACGAACGCGTTCGAAAAATTTCAACGACATCCAGATCGATAACATTTGATTAAAACTCTCGTCTCGAAGCGAGAGCTATCGGTTTCTCCGAAATAACCGAGGCAACAAAACCTACAGCAACTAATTTATTAGCAACAATTTTTTTAGATTTTTTTTTTTTTTTTATTGCGTCGAAGTGACTGCATCGGTTTTTGAAGAGATGTATTATATTCGCGCGTTTTAAAAAAGAATTTCGAGACTTCGCGTCCTAAGTTATTATTACTCTCGTTCCCTATCGGACTCGCCATCTGGGCCGCGTTCAAAATTCCGAGACAACGCCTGCTTTTAATTAACGCCGTGTTCCGCCAGTCAGTTTTAATATACACTCTGCTGCACGATGCACACGGAATTGGTAGGAGATCGAACGTGAAAATATTTGCTTATCACCAATAAACTCCTGTCGCGACCGACTGCCGTATAGAAAACTTTCAAAGCAATTCGCTCTTTGGCTTTTCAGAGGAAAAATGCGAATTATTTATTATAAAATTCTCATTTATTGTTTTGCGCATTTGAGATATCAATCAAACAACGCGGATTTTGGTATCACAATTTTTTATCGTCCACTCCGATCTCGCGTCCTGTTTAATCTGTTCGAGTCACGTGCGTGCTTCTCGCTTCGCTTTTCCTAAATTCGACACGCACAGAGTCACGCCGCACGCGATCGCGCGCTTAAGCTGTGTCCACTCGATCGGCCGATAATTAATTCTTGAACCGAAATTATAATCCCGGCCGTTTCCTAGATTACATTATTTACGACGCACGGCAAGCGCCTGATCCAATTACGTAGAGCCGCGGAGATGAGGAAACGCGCTTCGTGTGCAAGCAAGTTCATCTCGATTGCAGTTGTTGTTCTATCATCTCCGATCATCGCTTATCGAAGCGAGGCATTGGATAGGCACTTCGGAACGCATATCTCTCTTCGTCGTAACCGCAAAACGCGAGCGAGGTAATATTTCGCGCGAGAAAGGAGCCTTAAACGCGCCTTTTTTTTTTTTTTACACCTGCAACAGTCAATCGTAAAACGTCGGGAGAGAGCGATACAACGGAGCGGATACAACAAAGTTCATTTGCATATCACGAGAAAAGCAGAGGGAAAAAAAGGTACGAAGAAGCGTGTGGCTTTTATACACATAGCGTTTCGTGCGCGGTGTACACCACCGTGCAATTAACAATGGCATGCATATATACGCGCGCGAGAGACCGCTCGTGCACACGCGAGTGTGTAACGGATCGTAATGGTGCCGCGGCGGCTGCCGTGACGTCGTGTTTTTGTCCCTAATCAAGCTTGCAGTGCCGCCATTGATGACTTCGCGCGCAACGGTGCCGCGTACCGAAACCGCTTCCCTGTTTTATTCCGCCGCGGTTTCTTGGACCCACCGCCGCGCGCGCGCGGATTCCCGTCGTCGTCGTCGTCGCGACGTCGTCGTTCTGTTCGTCGCCGAGGTCGTAACGTGTACGCGTGTGATCGTTCGCGAACGAACCCGTGCACAAACGACTTCCAGAGAAAATGCTTTTTACCTTGTCTCGAGTATAATTTTATGAACGTCGCGAAAACCGGCGCCGAACACATGCCGCGAGAGAGAGAGAGCCGTCGCTACTGTATAACGAATTATCCAACCATTCCCCCCCCCCTTGTTTGCGCGCTTATTAATTATTGCTCCGTTACTTTGCACTCTTGTTTAATTAAACACACGAAACGTACGATCATAAGTACATTTTGTCACTGAATTTATCGCCTCCCGTGATTCTAATTAAATCCGAGGTAGTTACGCGAACAGAAGCTCTGGCGCGCCTTCTCCTGGAAATGGATATATCTCTCACTTTCTTCGCAAGACGTTGAGTGCGCGCCAAATGTAGACGGATGGGTCTCCCAAGACAAACTTGCGGCGGCATATCGTCGACAGCTTGGCATACAAACACAGACCATTAACCGTAGAGCTATTCCAATGACTGAATTTCCTGACTGCGCGCGGGGCCTTGCGTGCAACGACGATTCATCGAGGCTTCGTCACACACACCTCAGCCTCGAGGAGACTCTTTGACCGCCGCATGTTGTTTGTTGGTTAATGTTACTAGCACGCCGTCACGGTTTGCGGGTGGTCGGAGTCGTAACGGAGTAACGGAGTCGATCATCAAATATTCCATTTGCTTGTTTTCTTGGTGTATTTATACCACGCCGCCACATGTAATGTCACATCCAAACTCAATCACATGTTTTCCACACGTGTCGTTAACTCGTTTTTCTTTTTGCTGTCCGACAAGTTGTCGATGGAGCAAACGCGATTTTGTCTTTTATTTCCTCGCGAGAGGAAACCGCAATCGATTTTTTTTTTTTCATCTTATTCAATTTGTATTACGAAAAACCGTCTTTTGAAAAATCGCACGCCATTCGGAAGTTTAGTCGCTCGCGTATATTCTCGCAAGACGAGAATCGAAGTTTCGACGAGGTTAAACACGTGCTTCCCAAGTGATCAATCTGCGAGTTAAGCGTAAAAAAAAATATGACGTCTATTTCTCTCTACTTTTTTTTTTTTTTCTATCTTTTCGAACGAACGTCCAAGCTCGTTTCCAACTTCTTCTTCGTTTCCGAACAAATTGATTTTTTTTCCGTTGCGCGCGCTATGTGCAGGGTGAACATATAACAAAACTACTTTAAATGATGAAATACAATTGCTCGCGTAAATCAAATCAATCTTCGCGGACTGACATGGGTCTCTCAGATCCACTCAAAAATTTCAAACCGACGTCTCTGGTTAAAATTAGGTTTTTTTAAACGCTCGTATCTTCGAGAGTACTGGAGATTTTTTTCTACTTTTTTGATTCAAAAAAAAAAGAAAATTGAAAAAATACCGCCGATTCTTCGCGGAGATGTTTTTAAAATCGCGCGAGTCTCACAGACCCGGTCGGTCCGACTGTAGCTGTTTTGAAAGTCAGCTCACGAAGAAACTAATTTCGCGCCACTCGGAAACGAGTTGTTTAATAATTAGGAATTTTTGCGATTTTGCTCTTCAATTTGTGCACTTAATCGCAGTTTGAAAAATTACGGATTCGGACGAGAGATAACACGCGAGTGTGTTATGTCGGGATTAAGAGGAGAAGCTGGCTAATCGCCTCTTGAAATCTGCATATTCTTTTGATGAGAATAGAGAAAGGTCGTTTTGCAATTCAAATCAATGTTTTTTTCCTTACGTCGTTTTTGTGAGAATCACGTAAGTAAAATAACAAGAAAAACTGAATTACGAGACTAATTGCGTTACGAACATTGTGACACGCGCAATTCCGAGAAACAAAATTCTGTCGTCAAACACCAATAAAGTAGATATTAAACATCGTTTATACGCGGAGCATTATGTGTTTTCATTAGCTACATGTGTTCTGTCTTTCAATTAACGTTGATAAGTATCAGAATCAATGTTTAGCGGTTGACAAAAAAAAAAAAAAAAGATAAAAATAAGCACAACGAGATAGAAAATGCAGAGAGCCAGCTTTAATCAGCTAATTGGTTGGCAATTGAGATATACATACAAATACCGAGCTTGACTTCAACTCGTAAATCCAAGTCCAAAGACATATACTTCAACGACGTGTGGTGTATTTATTAGTAGCCGATCGCACGGAGAATGCGCGTAGACAGCTTGTTCCGCTAATAGGCCGCGCGCGCGTTTCTCCTCTTCGTAATTTATTTAGAAACGCATTGAGAGTGGAATAGCTTGTACGGAAAGGACTGTGTGTATGTGTGTTGTCCTTCTTCCTTACGTTCGTGTAGTACACAATCGTTTCACTTGCGCAAATGGACGACGACGGGGGGGTTTATCGTTGGTACATTTGACGTTCCGAATTGATGTTGCTCTCGCAATCACTCTGCCGCAATTCTCTACCGTAAGTAAATGTTTGCTTTGTCAATTCCGGCAATGCAATTATATCGGATTTAAGTGTTTATTAATCAATGTTTTGCCAATTGTGTTGAGCGGCATTCCCGGTACCTCGGCGCAAATGTTATTAAATAAGACGTCAAGGCAAAACAAACTCGCGGCGGTGGTGGTAGTCTTAACGCAACACGGTGTTCGTAATAGAGCAATTTTCACTCGTTACACGACACTAATTATGACCGGTCGCGCCGGTAAAACTAAAACTTGGAGCGCAAACAGTTCCAGCAAATAATTTATTCTTTCATTTCATTTCTTTGCCGACTCGCTCTCTCACCGGCTCTGTTTATAACTCTCGCCGCCACCGGTGAAGATTAAAATGGTCCGAGATAATGAGAACTGTGTGGCAGACCTCTGGTGTCCTTTCTCTCTCTTTCTTTCTCTTGTTTCTTTCTCTTTCTCTCGGAACTTCTCTCGGGGAAACTCTGCGTGTTACTTTCCTTTCACAAACTGCGATCCGTTCCTTGGATTATTTCACGATTGCCAAAAAAAAAAAAAAGAGAATCCCCGTTCGGATTTTTAACTGTCTCTGTCACCAGTATATTTATCCGCATGAACGCGCGAGCTTAAAACTTAATTGCGTTTCTGATCACAGAGATCAAAATTTCGAAATTGTCCAAATACACACAAAAGGTATATATATGAAACACTTTGACACGTAAAATTATTTACCGCGCGTATACATATATATTGCTGTCGCATATATGAGTTTTGTGTGTGCTATTATTATTTGTACTTATCCAATTAATATTGATTCGCGCTAATCGGCTGAAAGTGATTGAAACATGTGGTCACGTAAATCCACCGCCCCAGTTTGCACCCTCCGTAGTGTACGCGTATCGCGCGTTTTAATTTGTTGTAAAATATTAATTTCATAAAACGCGTCACAACCAACGCAACGGAATTTTCATTTGTGAACCACGTTAATTCGATTATTTCTGGCGATCGCAATTCTTTTTGAAAATTTTAGCGTCTCGCGACTACTCCGCTTATATTCTCGCGTATGCAACATTTTTCATCGCTTTGCGTATTACATTAGTCTTGTAATTTATCAAAGCGACGTATGTTTGTCGATATACATGTCGAATTGAAGAAATTTGCACACACACACACACACACACACACATTGAGGACTTTATTTTTGAAATGCTCCACTCTCTCGGCAATTCTCTCACTTTTATCTTATCTCATGCAAATTAATTACACAAGCTCTTGTTCCACCACCAACGTTAATTTTGCGAAGAGCAATGATCAATATCTATGCAATAATAAAATTGCGCGTGATATAAAATGCAAATGCGGTTAAAACACCGCAACCACCCCGCCGGGATTACGGTGCATTTTGTGGATCACCGAGCGGTGTACGCGACAAAAATCTATATCAGAGAGTTGCGGTATAATTCTTGATATTTTTTTTTTTTTTTTGCACGCGACCACTTTCCAAAATATTTTTCTAACTCGAATCATTTAGCTAAATATTTTAATCCCGCATCTTCAATTAAACAATATGCGATGTGGAGTACATCTGGCGACTTCCGAGTCAGATATTTCAAAACTCACCGGTATTAAAAATACATACATGCTTTTGCTTTTACAACGTCGCTTTACGCGGAAGGCATTTCGTAGCGAAATTAAAAAAAATTAAAAAAAAAAAAAGGCATAATGGCATCTCCGTTAATGGCATCGGTCCCGTGAACTTTATTAAGACCAACGATATTATATCTGAGCCGAGTGTGCGCGCGAGGTCGTGAAAGTAATCAGGGATCAGGGACTTCCAATTAGAATTGCCTCTCGCCGGCTTCATTGCGCTAGCCACAATGAAACGAGTGGCAAACGAGATTGATTAATGGGAGATTAGAAAACTTGCGAGTCGCACTGACATTATTTGCTCTTAATATATCTTCCACTCGGTCGCTCTCGATCTCGGCTTCACGATCGCGCGGACTTTAGATTTATTTTTATTTTTGCGACGCTACTAATCAAGCAAATTGCGTTTCGTTGCGAGCGATTTTTTCGAAAACGCCCGAAAATTTCGGGCGGAAAATTCAGTATTTACATTCCCGTTTGTTTTCGCCGCGAATATAAACGCGCGCGATTTCTCATTTCGAAATTGCGAAACGACATTATGCGCGTTTAATAACAGAATTATGATGCGGTTCGTGAACCGGTAATAAACTCCATGAATAAACCTGATTATTTAACGAACCATAAAAACTCAAATGGTTAATTAATAATATTATCAGATCATTATGTTAAAGTATTGTATGAAGCATGAAACGTTAGCAAGCAGTTTAGTAATTCGAGTCGCAATGCGTAACGTTAAAAAAAATGAAATATATCGTATTTGCGCTCTCTTTCTCTTGATCTCTTGCTCTCTCTCTCGTTCTAGATACTGTCAAACTTTCTCTGTAGAGTTTGACGCGATACTCGATACAATTAAGTTCGAGATTGAAGACAAGGCTCGCGTAGATCATCTTGTACGAATATTATCCGCATGACATTGACGTACAGCAAGGTGAAAATGGGCGCGGCAATGATGTTTCCTTCGCGTTACAACGCTATGGATAATTGGTTCTAATAGGCACTCCCTAGGGCTGATCGCCGTTACCAACAAGAGGTTACTGATGAGGAGAGCCTTTCTTTCCCTCTTTTCTCATCGTTCCCGAGGGCCGGTACATGTTTCCAGACAACGTACACGCAGCCTGTTCGATCCCGATATACACGGTGTCCCATTACTTTACGTGCACGCTAACCGCGTTGTCCGTAACTTAGGTGTACATACCCCCGCCGGCCATTGAGAAATAATGGCCGATCGTCTCTCTGACATTGCGCGAGAACCAGATCGGCAAGCGGACAGTTCGACAAATTACGATCATAATTATAATAATAACCTCGCGCAACTAGGTCGCGCGTTACTTCGTGGAATTTTGCAAATGCCGTGTCGATCGTTCTTTTTTTTTTTTTTATTATCGACCAGCTCTATACAATTGACGTATTATCCAAAGTAAACCGGATGTTCGCAAACTAGTCGGTGCTATTTGGTTTTTTTTTTTGTGCGTGTGTACTATATGATGAACGTTGACTTCGTAAGCAATAAATTTTACATCCCGCATTCAATCGAGTTCTGCGTGTGTATAACCGCGTAACCGGGACGCATTATCAAGATAGATAAAACATGTTGTTGAACGGCAAAATCTTCAAACTTTTGAAGATCTTGCGCATCCGGGTACATTCTGGCCAGGTTGTCTCGTATCTTTTTACGACCGCAGACGCTCGACTTGATAAGACGAGTTTGCAATCGATACTTTGCGTCGCGGAACTTCGTCGACACGTGTAACGCCGAAGTTTGTCTTCCGGGTGGCCGAGTGGAAAAAGATACCGCTTTTTTATGCACTATTTATCGCTTGTGTTTTGTAACTTCGGCATATTGCGGATGGTAAAGCAAGAAATATACACACACTTTCTTGCAAAGCCGTATATATACGTATATATACTCGCATTTAAAAACTTTGAGACAATATTAGTTTTCTAAATTAAAGAGAGAGAGAGAGAGGGTGCGCTTTACGTAATAATGTGTTGTATAAAATATTAGACAATATTTTCAAATGATACATATGCTCCGACGACAAAAAACAAGCTACAAATTCCGTCGGCTTTCTTGAGCAATATTTTTTCATTTATGCTTGATGTTACTCAGTTTTTCATGACGATTTGCAGCGGACACGATGCAATTTTCACATACTCCGATATGAATCACAGTTTGTGTATCGTGAGAGGAGCGCATATGAAAAACTTAAGCGAAGACGTGAAGACATGTAATATTCAGAATAACGCGTATAATAACATTTGCGCCATATTTTTCATCTCATTAAAGTTGCAATAACTCAGCTCAAAGACATAAAAATATTATTTCGCAAAAAAAACTTCTTTATACACGAAAGATTTTAATACGACGAAGATTTTAATTGAAGATATCGTGCGATTGCTAGCCGGATGAATCGAACGCAAATTCGCGATGTAGCTAGACAGAGAAAGAGAGAGAGAGAGAACTTTGATTGCACACGCAGTTTCCACATATTGCTCATTCTAAACTACATTTAACAAAAATAACACATGTAACTCGATGCAGACGTGTGCGTTCAAGTCGGAGCACTAACGACTCCGGGATGCACACCAGGATGTTTGACGACCCATTTTGAACTTCGCCAGAAACGGAGTGTGCGGCGTTACACGTAGCGCACAAATCTCAGGATGCGTCGTCGTCGTCGTCGGGTTTGCGTCGTGTGATCGGTGGATATGTTATGCAAATTCAATTTGCACCGAATGCCGTGCGTGTACCGTGCGTCTAGCGCAACCTAATTTCTCCTAGGAAACAAAATTATAAGCCTGTGACAAGAGAATATATAATAATATACGACGACGTTGCCGCAAACGGCGCGCATTTAGCGCGCGAGGCGGCGGCGCGCGTTCCGTTCCCCTTCGTCGATTCTCGCGTGTGTCCCGCTCTCTCCCCATTTATCCGCGTACCTAAAGTATAATTGCCACTTCGGGGGGCAATTTTAAGTGCGCCCCGAGTTGCGGAATCTCCGGCTTGTAAGAAGATTTTCGGGCGGGGAAACTCGAAAGGTCGAGAGAGCGCGCAGTTTTAGCGAGTTGCACGCGCGACGGTTAATCCGAAAGTAAATTGCGGTGTTCGCGGGTGAAACGAAGGAAGTCGCATGCCGTTCCGAGCTCGAAACTGGAACCTCACCTCGCGCTTAATCGCCGGTTAATGCCATCCGGGGAATATTCCCTCGCCGTCTTAGAAAGTTCGAATACGTATTGTGTGGCGATGACGTTTCCGCGCGATGCGCAAAGACGTTAATTAAAAAAGTTAATTAAAACCAGAGTTCCACGCGGGAATAAAAAAATGATATTGTTCTGTTTATACGCGATACGCAAACGTGACGAATTAACCGGAACGTATCGCACAAGCGGAAACGCTATACAGTGTAACGAATAAACCTGACACTACCATTAGAGTTCCATCCGTGACTTGCCGTTGCCGGCAAATTATGTGTTACGATTGCCGGACCATTATCCTTCCGCGCTCCGTTATCTCTCGCGCGTTCTCCGTCGTCTACCTCTCCGCATCTCTACCGGCGAAATAATTAAGCGACATTATGAACAGCGACACGGACAGCCGATCGCGACTTCGTAATCTCACGCGAGCAACGATTTAAAAAAAATCAAACGACTTATTGTTCGCGCATCGGTAAATTTTCTCACGTTTTTCTCGTTGTTTTTTAAACAATTCACGTGTGCTCTGTTACATATACGACGGCGTTTAAGAATATCCATCTCGTGCGGTACGCGACAAGCGTGTGCGCGCGCGCGGGTTAATGTATTCCACGGGGGCAATTATTCGCGGTGCCTTGTTATATGTAAATCACTCTCTCCGCGCTCTCTCGCGACGAAGATGGATCGCTCAGTCAGAGACCAATCTCGAATCGAGCTTTCGGATTTTCGACGATTGACGACCAAATTCTGTTTCTGACGAACACACACGCGGCACGGTAAAATTTTTTTCGTTTTACCTATTTCGCGTTACCTTCTTTATAGTTTGATAATCGAAACATCATATTCCCGTGCGTGTCACGTATTGATTCGACAATTTATTTGTTGACAAATTACGCGACATGTGAAAATTACCACCACGTTGTCGACAACATCTGTTGCGTTCGTCACGAGAAATAAATAATCATACAAGCGCTCGTAATTTATTGCAACAGCACGCGCGCGAAATTAAAGTCAAATATTTGAGTGTGACTTTCTAATATATCGTGTTTAGTCTGATGACGATGGATCAAATATTGATAGAGATTGATGTGTATTAATGGCGTTTCATCTCGTTTGCGAATTGATGTTTCAGTAATTCGGAACACGAACAAAGTGAATTTAATGTAACGGCGTATATTTGCCTTTAAAAACCAATCTATTGTTGTTACATTTTTATCCAACGGACAGTAACGCAAGGAAAGGGAAAGAAACCTAACCTAACGGTGATCTGCGAAAGCTGGGGATCGTGAAAAATGTGTTGCTGGCATTATTGAAGCGGACGTATGTACATGATAGTCGAAAACAACATTTTATTCAGACGAAGAATGCACCACGCTCGGGGATATACGACCAAGAATTTGCGCGATTGATTCGAAAGCGTTTTTCAATATTCTCCATGTAATACTGTCGGAAATATTGCGGTCCCCCCCGCGCATTATCCCCTCTTCTTTCCTTTGAACGATGCGCCGAAATAAAATAGCGAATACCTGTATCCGGTGATTCCGTCGAACAAATATACACCTCGACATTTCAAGAAAGGAGTCGATCATGAATCGTGCGCAATTAATCAGATTAATAATTGTTTAATAAAATGATTTATTAGACAAAATAAACGCGACTATAACTTTATATGTTGATAACACAGCGCCTGAAGCTTATTGAAAAAAAAAGAAGTCGAGCGAAAATCTCGTCCATCTCTCTGTCTCTATTCATCTCATGTTTACCGAAATGAGACGCTCACCCGTTCCCGCTTTGTGCATTTCTGATGTGTGTTTTGACGAGTGTGTTTTGATGTGAAAAGTTGTGCGCACATACTTTAGCGAGTGTCACTTGTCTCACCGGGGAGGGGGGGGGGATTCTCTCTTCCGAAAGATCGTCGCGGATAAAAGTTAAAGAGTGTCAGATATTCTCTTTAGCCTTGCGCATTTTAAAGTCCGCCATCCCGCGTTTACCCTCATTAATTATTCAGCTCGGAGAGACATTCCGAAAAAAACAAAATTAAAAGAAAAAAACCGAAGTATAAACCAGTCGGACAGTCTCTCCGGCTTGTGTATGCATTCATTATGCATTTATCTGAAAGAGCGCGCCGCAATCGGTATCTTTCCGGTTTACTGTATTTCGCCGCATTAGATTACTATTTCCCTTTTAAACGCGATGCCTCGTACGGAGATGATGGAGAAATCTCTTTTTCAGGCTCGCGCAGGTTGAGAATTCGCTTTGGCGCGGAGCGTCTCAAACAGAGCGGATATGCTGAATCTTTGGGGGGGCGGAGGGGGGTTTTATTTCAGCCGCTTTTATCAAAGTAACTCTTAATTCCACTTTCTCTCCCGCTTTTCCGCTGCAGGCACATCGTTGAATTCGACCAACGTTTATATTCTGCTTATGCCACGGGGCCGCTCCGCGTTTTCCACGATCCGGCTAATAACGGCGCGTGCACGCGCGCGTTTATCATTGACGAATAACGATAGGCGTGATTGCACTTAAGGAACACATTGATTAAAACTTTGCCGGCGACGCACGCGGTGGGTATCGCCCCTTCCTGGGATAAATCGCCGCTGCGTCGCTCATTAAGTAGCATAATTGGGTCGTGCCGAGCGCAACTTGCGAAATCCGCACTATCTATTTTCTCCGCCGCTGTTTAGTCATATATATAGGGACGTTGCCGCGATATATACGTATTATATATCTTTTACCGACCATCGACGCCGACGTCGTCGTTGGGCGTAAATGTACATGTACACCGATGTGCAAACAGATTATGACGGATAGTCGCCGCCGAGATACTTAGCCGCGCGGCGTCATTATGGCGCACTCATTTTTCAAGCGCGTTCGCGAGATATCGTTACTCGGGTTCCGGGCGAAGTAGGTAGGTAGATACCCCCTTCGCGCGAGGAGAAGTTGAATTAACCGCGATATAAACCCGACGCTCGGACGCGGTCTCTTCTCGTCTGTCGGCGTCTAAAAGAGCCCGTGCTCGGGATATTAATTCCCCGATATGGCACGCCGAAAAAAATGTCGCCGGACAGAGGGCGGAGAGAGTTGTCTAACGACGAAAGAGATAATAAAAAAAAAAAAACACGAGACGACTTCTCGACGCGAAGAACACAACCGTGGTGAAAACCAAACTGCAAAAGTGACACCGTAAAACGCGATATTATATTATCCGTCGTGTATATAATTATACCGCAGAAACAACCCTGAGAGCGTCATAACTGTGGAACCGAAATTATATTATACTGTACATTTATATGCGAAATTATATTGTGTACATTAGAACTCCGGTAATTTCGAGCACATGGGACTGATTCCTCCTAGAATTCGAAATTATTTTCCTCCCCTGTTAACGAGTCGGATTCAAACAGCAAAACAACAACTAAAGATGTAATGCCGAGAGCAAGCAAGTCAGCATCCCCGTCGCGATGGGAGAAGACGCTCGAAAAAAAATTACGCGCTTCGATACTGGACCAAGTATCGCTGACAAGTTCTTATATTTAATTAATTAAACTGAGAATATTTCAATAAAGACGGGAAAGGGCCAATACGAGAAGAATACTGAGAATATTTCAACAACTAATTTTGCAAATAAATCCGAACCATCCGAAGATCTTACGTAACCAACGTCGTAACGAAGATTTAGATTATTACGGCGATGAGAGAAGATGTTGTGCGATGCCGTTGGCGCTGAGCTTGGTGGTGCAACAACACGCGGGATGAATTTCAGCGCCTGCGATGGTTGTTATTCGCATTCTCGTCGGAGATGTTGTCTTTCGCGTCGCTTATCATATTGCGTATTGTTTATCACACGTGTTTATTTACTCTCTGCCCGATAAACACGCGTTTGCAATTCTATAAAATCGCTCTCTCTCTTCGTAAATAATATTAAAAAAATAAAAATAATATTCAAGAAATTATTAAAATGTTTCGCCAGCGTTCATTTGAATTTCGCTCGTCGTCCGTTTGTTTTCGATACTCTCTCTTCCTTGCGCCTAATTTAAAACATATATATATGTAGATCGCAATAAGTACCGACACTTCAAAGCGTACTTATTCCGAAAGGAAGCGGGACAAGTAACTAATTTCAGAGGAGGGGAGGGGTTTAACTTTCATAAAAAATTCCACGCGGCACGGAGCCCTTTGTAGATCCGACTGGCACCGGTCGGCTCGTAATGTATGCCGCGGCTTAAAAGCCCGCTTCCCGCGGAATGCGCAATTTACTTTTTAATGTACATTATTAAATACTCGCGTGTGTCCGCGACGGTATCAACGCAAGACCGCGAAGCATTTGCCATTGCGCGACTGTCTTTGGCAGTTCCGCGAGCCCGAAAAGAACGTCGATTGCGTAACGCACTTTCGAACGATACGATGATTTCACGTGTGAGGAGTTTTCAAACATATAAGCTTGCGTAGCTTTCCGCGTGATTTGACAGAAATAATAGCTAGCTTTTGTATTACCGTATTTTTTTTTTAATTTTTTTTTATTCTTTCAACGCAAGATCGAACCCCGTTAAGAAATATTTAAATTTCTTATGAATTTATTCTCAAGTGAATTAGAAACGGGAAATTTGTGCGCGATTTTATGAACAAACACATACTGCTAATAGAACACACACGTAATGGTTCACGTGGTGTTGTACCGACCGATAATAGTTGCTCGATTGAAACGTTGTTGGCTTTGTAGAGAGATTCGAAATCGTCGAACAAGTCCAATTCGCGATTAACGCCAACATTCCGCGGCAGACAGCGCGGGAAATTGCTCCAGATTCACCAAGTTGTGTGCATATCTCGCTGTTACAAATTCGCCCTATTACACTTCTCTGCAGACTCTGATTTACCTGTCTCGCATGTGTTCCCATGATTGAAATCTGATAGAAATTATTCGCCCGAAGAAATTGAGAGGGGCAAGCTCGTGCACCTGACAAAAAAATTAAGCAGATGAAATTCGCGACCTGCACCCGTGCCTTAAAAACTTTTGCGCCAGTTCGACCTTCTCGGGCGCACAACTCGAGGGAAAAGTTGCGAAGCGCAGGCGAAAAGAGCGCGACGAGATAAAGACGAGAGAAGATTGATTTCAAAACGAAGATTGATTTAAATCAACTAAGAAAGAGAAAAAAATATCGAGAAAAGAAATTCTTTTCTTTCTTGCAAAAAAATTTTTAATCTTTCGAGCAAATAAAAAACGTCGCTGACCGTCGCTGGGAAATGCGAAACTGGTCTGCGCGTTCCGCCCGAAGAGTAACCGGATCTCTCGTTCTCACCGAGTTAGACGAAAGCAACCTGGTGGCCTGGCAAAAGCGGGGCGCAGGAATGCGCCTGGATCGGTATAAAACGCGGTTCTCGACACGCGCAGAACCCTTTGTCGCGGAAGCACCGCGCGGGGACAAAGAACGACGCGATATCTGTATAGCCGCTCGGGCACGTACCGCGCTGACTGTAAACGCTTGATATTTCCTCAACGCGCGCGTAAAACACTTCGGTTGTTGCCGGTCGTTGCAACGAGCGCACAAGTGCACCCTCTCCGTCGTCAATCGGCATGCACGAGACCCGCGATAGCGACCTTCATTTAATGCGTCTCGCGTTACACACACCGTGTTATCCGCGGCGATAATATTGCGCGATAATCGAAATTGCGCTTTCTACCGCGAAGGTAATCTTGGGCTCTGCGCGCGCGATTTGTAAGAGGAGATTTGTGCGATAATTGTCGATGACTTCGAGCTTGTTTCCGATCGCGTTGAATTTTTTTTTTTTGCTGATCTCTTCATCACGCGTATCAAATTTTAATTCTTGCGCGTAAACCTTGTTTCGGCAAATTGCCGGGGGAAAAAAAAATGAAAGCGCAGTCCGAGCTTAGATCGTCGCAACGATGTCGCTCTCAAACGTTATATTTCTGTATATCACTCTCAGACAAAGAAAGGCTAATATTATGTAGATGAAACTGTATGTATGTGCATAAATTTGTCATAAATTTCCCGGGCGTATCCTAAGATCGCTTGTCGAGATATAAACCGCGCGCTCGCGCGCGCAGCGCGTCCGCCGATTATAAATGGCTACGATGAACTTGTTCGGTCACCGTGTCACCAGATATCGATGCGAAATAATCCGCGCGAGAAATCGCTTGCTATCTCCGCTGTCACGTTGTTTCTCTGCGATTCTTTTTCTAAACCCGCGATGGGGGACGGAGAGAGCGCGCGTAGAGACGAGGCGTACAGAGAGGAGGCGCAATCCGGCAAATGGAAACGTCGTTGTCTCGGCGCGACGTGATCAAAGTGAATGGACAGAATCAATTGGAATTTGACGGAGTGACAAACGCAGTCAACGGCGATCGACATCCGGTCGAACGAACGTTCGCCGACCTTTCGCGCTCGCGCCGACCATCTGCTCGAGATCGTTACTGCCGGCACGCCAATCCACTTCGGTATATAACAGCGTGGCACTCGCACCGACATTTCTTCATTCAGCATCCGTCATCTATTCGCGACTTGTAATTCGCAATTAAGATAATGCGTCTTTACGAGCGCGGTGCGCGCGCAAGAAATTCCTCAGATAAGACGCGTTCTTTCGGTGACCTCGCTCGGCCAACTGCTGCAGAAAAGAAAATTCAATTTGTATTTATGCACAGTTACGAGAGTGCGATAACACGCGTCAATGCTAAGGTTACAACCCTCGCAGCTGCAGCAACACAGATCGTCGCGCGACGCTCCGGTTAACTTTCGAAAAGTTGCATCTTCTCGAGAAAATTAAACTTCCGCAAGATTATTTCGGGAGACATTTTCGTTCGTATAAATTAATTATGTGCGATTAATGCAAAAAAAAACAACAACAACTACGAAAAAAACAGCAATGAATAAATTTGAATGAGCAAAACTTTGGCCGCGTGAGAACGTTAGGGAACGCACGTCGCACTTGTTCGTTTTTCTTTTTTTTTTTGCATAATCATCTTTAATCGCGAGAACCGTAACGCCGCGGCACGATACGCGACACTCGCAAATGGCGTTAACGCGCCAAGTTTCTGCGCTAGGGAAAAAATAAACAAACAAACATATACGTGAATAAACGCGCGTAACGCGCGCTTCGCAAGATGTGGCGCGGCCGAAAAAAACAAAAAAAAGGTCTCGTTTAACTTGAATATTTTTGCGAGAAAAATGTACATGTCGCGTAAAAAATAGCTCGCAATTTTTCCTTATCCCTCTACATTCGCTGATAATTCATTTAACAAGTTTAATCCTTTCGCTCGCAGCGTTCCCGGTCGCGGCAACACACTTTCTCGTCATCCGTAACATGCAAGTTTTAGACTCACTTAGGTACCGCCGTCACATATATATTTCGCCCACATATTCCGGACGTGAATTATTTAGCGCCATCTGTAATTTTTAAGCGAAATAATAATAATAATAAAAAAAAGAGAGAGATAGAGAGAGAGATAAGCTTTGCGGCATTTTTTTTTTTGCAGCAAGGCAGCGCTAATCTTGTTCATTAATATTTCTCTTCGGTTGAATAACGTAACAGTTAAGCTTCGCAAGCCCAGCTTCGCGCGCATGTCCGTTTATATACGCGAACGAACACGTGGTGGTAGTTTAATCGGGGAGAGATGTGATCTTCAAAGTGGGGCAATAACTTTCTTTTTACGATTACTCAAGGTTCGAAATTGCGAGCGATCGCGTAATTCGAGCAACGCGCGAAGCTATACCCTCGCTTACGTATATGGGAAATGATCTCGAGTCTCGCGAGAGGCGGAATTCTCTGTGTATTTGAGCACATTTTAATTGACGATTTAATTGCCGTCGGATAATATTATGCGTTATATACTTTATGTTAACTATTCAGTAAGATAAACTACTTTGAAAGTGATCTCGGTGAAACGAGAGAGAGAGGAGAGGAGAAATTCCGCGGTCAGCATAGTTTGAGAATCTTTGGTTTAGGATAACATCCGCGCTAACAGCCTGATTGAAATAGCCTACTATTGAAATAGTTTGAGATTGTCGGACGTTGTGTGGACGACGATCGGTATATATACACCTCATTAAATATATACATGTGCTAATCGAGCCATGTAATAATTGCGTGCTACACAAACTTCCGTTTCTCATCGAAGAGTATATTATATTACCTTATATAATAGTATTATATATATATATCCTATATATAATACTTGAGAATGAGATGAGAGGATTACTAGGGATATTACGATATCATTTAATGTAGAAAGAGAATTGTAATTTTCTCTGCAACGAGTAATTCAACCGTTCGTGTTTAACTGTTCGGACGTAATTTCAGACAGTTTCGCGAGGAAAATCCTTATGATATTTGCGATATGTTGAAAAGACGTCCGTAAAGGTGTCTAAGCAAAACGTAGCGTTAAAACTCTTATTATACTATTAAAAAAAAAACAAAAAACAGAAATTTTATATTACTTTTTATGCGTGTTTTAAAAAATTGTATAAACCGTATTAATGGATGTAGTCACTGTTTTTGCGAAATTAAGAAGTGTCAAAAAAAATTAAATGTAATAAAAAAAGTATCAAAAATATAAAATCTATTGAAGCAAGCAGAAAAACTAGCTCCGATTACAACGTATACGTTCGTATAAGAGCAATATGCATGTGTGAATGTTTCATTTCGCGTAACTCTGCTCGTCTCTCTCTCCCTCTCAGATTGTAGAAATATATTATATTTAATCAACACACAGACGCGCGCCGCACATTTCCGCACATGAACTCGGCGCGCCTCGCATCTGCATAGTAATCACGTTATCGCGTGTGTTCCAGATGACTAACTCGCACTATTTTCTAAAAGAGAGTCAGGTATATGTTCAAAACAAAAGTAAGCTCTCTCTCTCTCTCTACGCTATTTTTTGTCAGTTCGTTGAGACGGCAAAAAACAAACAAAGCTACATACACGAATATAAGAATGCAATATTACAATATTGAAATTGCAACTGTTTTAATTTTAAAAGAGAAATTGAAACTAGTCAAAAGTGTATAATTTCATAGAATATATATGCCGCGAAACTTTTAGTTCGCTGATGCGGCTCGCTCGCCCCCGATGTAATTAAAACGCGATATATAATTATAAAACGGGATCAAGGACTAATTAGAGATCAAGACTTAATTACGAGTCATTAACAATTACCGATTTCACGTTTTGTTAGGAGAGAACATTTTCGCGGAGTCTCTCCGCACTCTCTCTCTCTCTCTCTCTCTCTCGATGACCTCGACTATGGCTGGAAAACTGGAGGCTCGGCCACATCCGTGGGTCACCGACGACGGTAACGGTGGCAATAACAGTAGCTACGACCGATCTGGGCAATGATTCCGCATTGTTCTACAGCGGCAATAAATGTCAGCCGATCGCGTTCCCTCCCTGGCTGCTCTGCCGCGAGGCGACGGCGTTGCTCTCTTTCCTCTTCTGCTCCTTTTGCCGTCTCTCGTTCGTTGGTCGGAATCGTGGTCGAGGCCGACCGTGCGGTCGGCCATGCAGCTTTCGAGCTTTAATGCGATCGATTTGCCGGAACCGTCGGACCGGCCTCGTGAAGGAGGCGGACACTTTTCTCGCCCACGTTGTGAAATATGCAGTTTGACTTTTCCTCGTGAGAGTTAATCCGCGGAGAATCCGCGGAGTAACGGTTTTAAAGGGGGATGTTTTATTTGCCGCATCTGCTTGCTCGTCGGAAAAACCGCGCGTTCCCATTAAAAATAAACAGCAAAAAAGCTCCTCCATAAATCAATAGACAGCTAGAACTATCCCGGTCGTTCCGTCGGTCGTTTTTCTTGGAGAGAAATCGGAATAAAAGCTTGAAACGCGCGCTGTGAAAGAAACCGCGACGCGGTATCCCAGCAGCAGATACTCTTCCGCCGCAACGCGAGTATCACGAGAGAGAGAGAGGTCGCGTAATAACGAGAATTCACGGGGGCCGAGCAATTTCACCGAGTTTCAAGATTCTCGAATCGAGCTGTTCTCCCGCAATCGTCCGGGAAAGAAAGAGAGAGAGAGAGAGAGACAAAAAGAGAGAAGATCTCGCGCGAGATAGCGGAGGAATATCTTTCGTCGATAACCATCCGTTCGCACGGCCACCAATCTCCTCACCCTGCTGACCCGATCATATTAATTAATCGATAGCGCGCGCGCGCGCGGCAACCTCGTAAGAAACTCGAGCCTTTTAGGAGGCGCGACGCAACGCGCGCTCCTCGATGGGATCCGCAAGAAGAGCCCGATGGCAACCAACGATAAGGAGGAAACGGAAGAGGGATAGACGAGGAGGATATGGGGTAAAGGAGGGTTAGCGCACTAGACGAGACACTCGAGATAGATCGCGGGAGTCGCTACGCGGCCTTATTACATCGTAAATTCCCGCTTAGTGATGGATAACATTAACCCATCGGCAACGACAAATTACTTAACTCCAGCGAGATCGGGTGGCGCAACCCTCCTCCGTTCACCCGGAAACTGGGTTCTTCTTCCGGCGCGGTTCCCGCAACCTCGATCGATGCTGTGTTGTCGAGAGTGCGGCGGTTTCGAACACAGTCCAGCGGCAGCGGTGCGAAATTACCAGCGGCAAAGTCACGCGGTTACTCTCCTGCGACAAACATTCCATCACCATGGCTTCGATATTGCAAAGGGAAGACCAACATCGGCGTAGCTTACATTGTTTGTGCGGGCTTTTACAGGCTTCTTAGGCATCTTTTGAAGGTTTTTTTTTTTTTTTGGTTTTTTACTTCACTGTATAAAGTGAACGCGCGAGCGTCAACGCAAACGTCGTTACGTCGCAGTCGAGCGTTACCGCATCAGAACGGGGGAGGGTTACCTCGTTTCGGTGCGGCGGCGGCGGCGGATATTGCTCTGCGACTGGAAGACGCGCAATTCGCTCCGATGAAACTGCAGTACTTCATGTTTACGTGCGGTTCACACAGAAGAGCATCCAAGAGTACGTTACATCGATTTCCTCGGAGAACCGCGCGCGACCCGCTCGCTGTAACCGGATAATTCATTAGCGATATAACCCGAGACGCCCCGTGAATTCGCGCGACTATTAAACATTCCACAGATTTCCCAGAAGGAGAGAGAAACTCTTCTCTCTCCCCCCCCCCTCCCCCTTCGAATCATTTTCCCTCGCCGGTCGTTTCCTCGCTGTTCGTCGTTAACTGTTATACGGCAAGCTTTCAGTTTCACGTGACGCCATATGGTTTATTAAAACACAGAATATATGAAAACATTTTGCAGATCCAATAGCGAGATAATCATTTTGAATCTCTCTTTTTTTTTTTTGCATTCAGGATGTGACAGAAATATATAAAGCACGAAAACCTGTACGTAACGCGTATTTTTTTAAATTTAGTCGTTATAAATTCTATACTACGAACGAACTGTAATTTGAGGGTCGAGAGCGTCAGCCCCGCAGAACGAATATTCCATCAAGAATATTAAATTTCGCGCGGAAATTACTTTGTTATTTATTTTATTTTTTATTTATTTTTTTATTATTTTATTACTCTTAACCGCTCCGACAAGAAAACCCACGATCACACACACGGTTCCTCCGAAGCGGCTAACAAAGGCAGTTAACGAGGCAAAGCTCGGAGAGGTGCAACCTCCCTTCCCTTTTTTCATAAAAAATTAAGATACGGAATTAAAAATTGTCCGAAGATTGCAAGTTTATCGACATTACATTTAAAAAACGTGCTACATACTGAAAGTTGCGACGTGTCTACGAACCGTAGAATTTTTGTTTTATCTCGACAAATATATACGTCGATGGTTTAATAACGACTTAGAGAGCGCCGACACGACGCTAAATAGGTAGCTGCTACCTACCTGCGTATACGGCAGAGAAAATCGCCGACAAGTCTAACTAAGTGTTGAGCGTATCATTTATCATAACGTGATAGGTCAGAAACCGTGTGTACAACCGGATATTACACACGCAACTTCGATAAATAATACACGTAAAACCCCCCTTAAACGCGCGTCAGAAGAAAGTTGTAAAACGTTTGCGAACCCGCGGCAAGATAAAAATTTGCAAATAAGGACTGTTATTAGCGATTTCTACGACAGGTCGACAAACGATGCGGATATTATTATTTTCTAAGCACATAGACCGCGTGAAACACAGACGCAGTCTTTAAATAAATCACTGCGGCACGTCACCCTCCCCTTTTCTCTCTCTGAGTAAACCAGCTTTGATTTTGATAATTGTAGCTCGCTGCCATTAAAATATTGAAAAACTTTCGAAGCAACGTCGAGAACTTCTGAAAGAGTCTACAACATTTTTGTGGATTTTTTAACTTTGTTTCACAGAGTTATAAGAGATACATGTGTTCGCAAGTTGTCCCGCGAATACACATACAGTTTATAAAATTTCTAATTATCGTCACTCAAAAGTGATCGATAGAGCACAGCTCTATCTATTCGAGAAGTAGAACTTGGTCGTAACGTCGTAAGACGCGCGTTCCTGGACTATCAGAAAGAGGGGGGGGGGAGAGAAGAGGCATTGCTGCCGATAGACTTCTCGATCTCGTTAGGAGGCGAATCTCCGAACGCAAACGGCCGGTTCGTTCATTTGCTCGAGCAGATCGCTCATGATAAAGCGCGCCAGCCCCCGTCGTCATATCTCGCGAGACTTCGATAAGAATCTTTCGCCGCAGCGTGCACCACAGTACAATGCAAACTTAATTAAATGGAACCTCGTTGTCGTCGTCGTCGTCGTTGCAACTGTAGTTCTCCACGTTGTCATTGTCCGTCCTATGTAGCTTGTGGATGGAGGCAATAAATGCGCTACATTGCGGAATTGCGAGTGAACGAGGTACCCTAATAACAGATTTTATTTTATCTCCGATGAAAGAAATTGGAGTTTGATAGCAAGTATCCGGTCATTTGGATTTATCGGACTCCCAAACATTCGACGTGAAAGGGTCTCAACTGAATATCTAAAGGACACCGTCTAGTTGCTTGAAATCGGCGCTGGGAACGCGCGTAAGGGTACCGGTTTGGAACACGGCGACCGAGCCGAGATTCAGTTTCCCAAAGCTGCAAGCCGGAGAGAAATCCTTCCCGGATGCAATGCGCACCGTTTCGCCAGCATTCAACGGACGACGCTGGTCGAAATCGCACGAGAGTCGTTAAGAGATCGCGTTCAAAGCTCGCAAACTTAATCGAGTCGACTGTTCGACGCGAGTGTATCAGCGGCTCTTTGATGAGGTGTTTTTTTTGTTGACAAAGCTTTATCGAAAGGTTCCGTCCGTGACGCTGCATATTTGTGTAAATGTTTGCCGAGAAAACGTTTTTACGTGCGAAAATGGCAAAAATAGATGATTCGATTAACCATCACCGAACAACAGTTTTTTCTTTCTCTAAAAATGGTAAAATATCTTATTACACATTATTATTATCGACACGCGGCAATAATACAAGGTTTCGATATTGCATATACAATTAAATGATATTTATTTATATTATCGAAAGTAATATTTAAAGACCCATTATACTGATTCAAACAATTTAGCTTTTATAAATGTTTCATGTATACACAAAGCTGTTTCGAGATGATTTTAATATCTGCACGATGTCTCGCGTGCGCGTGACATGGTGCCATCTATCCCACCTATTGGATAACGGGTGCGAACTTCCGAACACAACCCGGTATAATAATTCTCTCTCTCTATATGTATATATTTACGGTGAGATATGTTGTTGAGATCATCAATGTATTATTTTCACATGCGCGCAAACGAACGAACGCGTACTAATGATACTACATAAATCGAGCGATATTTAGCGTTATATGCACCACCGAAATGATTATGAAAATGTGCCGTATCATGTACCGCGCATTAGTTGGAAATTAATTTGCGAGCAAGAGCTACAATTAATTTGGGTTTTTGATATTAACGAGCTACGGTTATTGCGATTGATGATTGTTTGATATTTCATGGTTGTTTGATATTTTGTCATTTTATATGTTCGCCAAAACTAATTTGTAGCGCATTCACGCGCGCATAAGCTTTTTATTAACACAACTACTCCGTCATTATGCAGTCATAGCGTCATCGCGCACTTTCAAATCTCATAAACGCGCGCGGCTTTACTCGCTCCCGAAATTAAATTGAAATTCAGCCACTTTTTGAAAATGTATTCACGGACTTCTATATATTATTATTTGCCCTACAACGTTTTAATTAACTTTTCAATTTTCTATGTCGCGGCACAACCATAATTAAAACACTCGGATCAAATTTAACATTTCTCACTCGCAAACGCTCTCCGGCCATTGCGATTACACATTGATTTAATCACAATCCAACGGAATTTGTTCAAAGCAGAATAAATAAAATTTATTAACACGAGTACTACCTTTTTGCGTCTATTGCAAATTTTTTTCTTCAACAATATGTTAAGTGTCGATGCATGGATTTAAATTCTCTCTCTCTCTCTCTCTCTCTCTCTCTCTCTCTCTCTCTCTCTCTCTCTCTCTCTCTCTCACACAGGCCTTACGGCTGACGTCGGCCGCAAACTCGGATTTGACGAGCTCCGGTGTACGGAGCTTGTTAATTGCCGTTGACCAAACGTCACAAGCGACACGCCGACCGAGCGGCTTACCTGCCAAATTATGCCCGTTCCTCCCACGGGCCGTAAGCTCACATGCAAATCACTCGTATGTCGTCTTGCTAGCACGAGCTCAGCACAATTCAACGCGCGTTGAATTGCTCGTGCGCTGCCAACGCTGCTCCTGCTCCTGCTGCTGGTGCACGATGCGGGAGGAAGCTGTAAATCAAGTGCAAGCGACTTCGAAGACTTCCGTGGCTGTGCGAAGCCCGATTATCGCATCGATCTCGACCGAGGTGAACGATCTATTTTCTATATCCAACACTTCTCTCGATGATCAATAAGAGCGATTCGCGAAAGCCGATCCGGATAGTCGCTCTCGACACACTATCGTTGAAAAGCGCGGGATCATACGGGGGAAAAAAAAAACTAATTTTTGTATTTTTATCACAATCGATCGCTGCGGTGAAACTGCTTTGTCGGCGTCATCTCGATGTTACTTGATGTTAAGACTATTATATACGCGGAAATTTATACGAAATGCGATTAAGACTGTAAAGCGAATAACTTGATGAGAAAGATTACGTTACACACACACATACACAAATGAGAGTCGTTACCTCAAGAGAAATATTACCCCCGTTATATTCCAGGAAATTCCTCTCGCGAAGTAATCAAATATGAAATCTCTTGGGTTAGGTGCTTGAAGGGAAATTAAAGAGAGGCCCCCGATCCTCTCCACTATTGTTTCTGATATATTTCATTTCGCGCAATTAAATTCGCCGCGATCTATATCACTCCGTTCTGTGATGGAATATTTATTTTAAAGGGATGTATTTTACTCGACTTCGCGGTGGAAATGAAAAGTTCGCGCGCGTCTGACATGTCACACTCAAAAACCAAAAAAAAAAAAAAAAAGAAAGAAATTAACTAAAAATCTCCAAGAAGATATTAAATAATTTAATTCGCAAATTTCTTGACAACGAATCACGTGCAAATTGAAAGTTCCTTTTTCACGAATTACCTTTTACTTTTTCAACCGATACCCCGCGTGAGTTACGGACGTGTTTTTCGTTTCTTCGAAACCGCGGCAACCGCAATAACATTTTCCATTTCTAAGATTGCTCGGATAAAAACTGACCCAGTTGATGGGAAGATGGACCAATCTTATAGATCGAGAGCCTCTAAAAGGGAGAAATATATTTTTCAAGGGCTTCTCGGAGAGTAGAGATCGTATTGAAACAGGTGGCAACCGGCTAGCCTTGAACGCCGAACGAAAAATTGCACCTGTTCTCTCCGAGCTCTTCGTGATATTTTTATTCCTGCCGAAATCACGAGCGAGAGATGAATTCGGCTCGCGAGAGTTATTTTCGAAAGCAGGCCGACATAATAATTTTCGGCCTTATCATGTTCTTGCACCTGCTGCGGGTTTTTAAAGCGCGTTAAAGCCAAATGAGAATTACATCGCGTTGCCATAATTACGCCTTGTCATAATTATGAATAATGAGATTGCAATAATAATTACGATATTATTAATTACGATGATGATTGCGCAGAAAATCTTCTACGGGAAACAAAAAAAAAGGAAGCTGTGCTCTTTTAAATTCTACGTGTTGAATTTTTCGGATGTAACTTCGGGACGCAACCAGCAAATGTTTGTTCTCATTGTAGTGACCTGATTGCGAGATATGATTCATGTATACACGTCTCAACGTTTCGCGTTCTGACGCGTCCGCAAAACTTGAGTATTCTCGATATTATGGAAACTACAGAGTCCCGGAGTTATCTGAAGTTAAAATGC
Organism: Pseudomyrmex pallidus; assembly: GCA_014825455.1. Classification (NCBI taxonomy): domain Eukaryota; kingdom Metazoa; phylum Arthropoda; class Insecta; order Hymenoptera; family Formicidae; genus Pseudomyrmex; species Pseudomyrmex pallidus. The sequence goes on along the minus strand of QVNV01015084.1, from coordinate 4,272 downwards.
AAATCCTCGAAATATCGCGCGCGGATGATGCGCGCACCACCAAGTTGGAGGTCCATTGGACATCACCATTGGATATTTTCGGCGCCAACCAATTCGCAATTAATATTCGCGCATTCAATTGTTTAGACAAGAGTAATGCTCATCGCGCGATGACCGCAGCTAAGGAAGTGTAGTTCGGTCGACAATGGCGGGACGTGCGGGACAGAGAGTACGAGCTGTATAATATTATCGTAAAACACACCCCCGGTGTACCGCCGGGGACGTTCGTTAAATCACGGACGTATCGATCGCGCGCGCGATTTACGCGAGTAGTTGCATTATCTCGCCCGTTCCATTTGTATATATTCGTTATATTCGTCGTCGACTCTCGCGCGTCGACGACGCGCATTTCGATCCCGCGCGCGCGACAATGCTTTCGATTTTCACAGTGACGACGCGTCTCGTTTTCATACATGTCGTGACTCGTACATTTCAATCGTTAATATCTCTCGAATACTGTTCCGTATCTTGAGACATGTCGCGACGTTGTCGCTTATCCGTCACGCCTCCGTGGCAGTTCGTCAATTTTTGCGAACACGTGCGACGAAAGGATACACAACCCTCAACGTAAAAGTAGCGACCGCTTCGCTAACTGAATGTTGACAATTTTATAAAAAAAAAAAAAAAAAACGATGAGAAAATGGATGTGAGATTGCAATTCTACAAGGCTCACATGGGTGTGATACATCAAATATTCTCTCTGCCCAACGGAGAATAATTCATGATTAAAAATATCGCCCGGTTAGATTCTACCTTCGCAAATCCGAGAAAATAGTCGAGATCGCGCGGGTGGCGGTCGTGACTGTTAATGTTGGAAAAGCAAGTAATGGCTCAACGGTTTTCCGAGTGCTCATTGAAAGCACGATTGTATGCAAATCGACGCATTAATATGCCGGTATTAGAAACCGACGGACACCGAATTCCTCGAGGCTTACGAATCTTGCGTAAGCAAATGCGATGAGAGGGCGCCGGCTCTGGAAAGTTCACCCATCACCCTCCCCCGACGGTCCCCTTCCTGCCGACGGGGCTTTTCATCCTCGTTGCCGTTACGGCAATGCTTTTCGTTCGTTCTTAACGATAACGGTCGAACAAAGAGCCTGGCACACCGGACGTAACAGGCACTAGAGTTCAGCAACGCCGAACGCCCGAAGCTACGTATCGATAAGTGGTACGAAGCGCGGGCGGTACGAAGAGAACGGTTTAGGACGAGAGGCTGTACACGAGGGTCTCTTTACAGCGGTTGATTGCGAAAGGAGAGAAGGAGAGAGAGAGAGAAGGAAAAAGCTGAAAGATAGAGATTGGGAGCTCCGTATGTAGGCGGAAAAATGACCTTTGCTTGTTACCCCAGGAAGATCGAACATACTATCGCTCGCATATATGCCGCGATGACTCGAGCCTTGTGTGTTCCCATATTTACTAGATTTATACCGGGCGAAGTACACAGCGAAATAATTAAACGTCATGTGACTTCATTGTTTTTTTTTTTTTTTTTTTGTTTCAATGCAGGAACAAACTTTTATTACGAAACGCGTAATAAAGCAAGTAATTACAGCACTTCATTTCCTGTATGATATAATAATACATTTCGATATTAAATACATATGTACATTCCAATACATATATTTATCTCGATATAAATTACTCTTATACATATGTATGTGAGTAAATATATATATATATAAATATACACAAATAGAAGACGTATATGTTTATATTGTTCATTTTATAGTTTTACATATAACATATGTATATATTTATATTCATATATATATTACTACTTTATAATTAATCCTGCAAATCCCGAAAACGAATGCTCGAATGATTCTTGAAAATGAGAAGATTTTATTAACTATTTGGTGAAGGAATTTTTTTGAAAAATAAAAACTATATCAAAACTAATGTTATTTCCTTTAAAGCTCTCATGAAGTTTTCCAGAGTTTTGCAACGTTTCAACCAGTAAAAAAAACCACGTCAGATATAAATGTCCAGAGTTTATAGGATACGTATATTTGCAAAAACTATGTACAGGATTAGGATTAAAATATATGTATTGTCAATAATTATGTATAACCAAGATATCTACACTGACACAACATCCAATAAATGTTTATAACTCCATGTGATGTTTAACGAAAATTTAATGGAAGTTTGTATGTAAAAAATGTTATTTTTTGTACTATATTATCATCAGTAGTTATCAATTATTGTTCTTGTGGATGAAAAGAGCTGTGAATTATTTCAAAAAATATAAAATGATTGTAGATGGCGGTATCGCACAGCGATCATCTGCAATAGCAAAGAGAAGCCTGAGAGCGGCCAACCCATAAGAGAATGAGAAGTCGTTTTGCCGCCCCGTAAGTTAGCGCAATGTCCACGGGTGGTGAACATCGGCAACTACGTAGCAACGTACACGTGACTTGTCGGTGCGTACGCTATGTCAAGCGTGAACATTGTTCTATTCCGTGCTATGCCCGCAAGTTGCTACTCTATTTTGTGCTATGTGGACAGAAAACTAAATTTTAAAAAATATAACAATACTTTTACTCTTTGGAAACATAACTACTTTACAATTACTCGTATAAAGTTACACATGAACATGCGTGTGCTATATTTTTTAACCACACCGGAAGCAATACATGTTATTGCATCTGACAGTCCGCAGTCTGTGCAAAGTGGGACGGAAAAATATACACATGCTTTTACAAAAACGATAACCATAACCATCACCTAGTGTACACCAAAATCGTAGTTCCAGCATCCATGGTGTATATCTTTATCGTACTTACACCACGGTCTGCTACGTTTATCACGATATTCGGCATAAAAGTCATCGCTTTTCGAGTTTCAAACATAGTGCGATGCCAGAACAACAAATTGAAAAAAAAATGACATAATCGAGAAAATAACCTCATGTTTAAATGCGTCTCGTCAAGCTCTAAAAGCAACAATAATTACTAGTTTGATGATCGCCCCGAAAATCATTGATTTTTGCGGGAGAAACTCTTTTAAACGATTTTGAAAGGGTCATCTCTCCCACACAACAAAATTGAAATAATGACATAAACGAGAAAATAACCACATGAATAGACGCGTCTTGTCGAGCTCTAGGAGTAACAAGTCTTCATTTTTTAATAATCACCCCGGAAGGCATTGATTTTTGCATTTAAAGGGGGTTGCACTGCCAGCAGAGCAAAATCGAAATAATGACATAAACGAGAAAATTTTTCTTTTTTTATATTCCCCCTCTTCTAATTGTACAGTAGGTTTCGGGTGGTTACTTTCTTAAAAATCATAAAATATAAAACAAAACTTGGACGTGAAATCAAAATATATTTAAAATAATTCCTTTTAATCTTAAACCAATTGCCCCTCGCGTTAAATATTTATAGGTTTCAAAACTTTCCAAAGTAAATATCTGTGTAGATAGGGATGCGTATCTACAAGCGCTTGTAGAAAATATGTTAGGCCTCGGGTAGGTAGGAAATTTGTCAAACCGAGTAGGTAGGAGATATATATATATACCGGATAGGTAGGGATTAAACAAATAAAACTGTAAAATTAGGATCAAGGCATGCAGCCATGCAGCCTTAATCCTGATTAATGAGACTAATGTCAGATGTATAAGGTAGGTAGGACATATGATAGGTTTAAAAATTAGGGAAAGATGCAAATGCACTGATTGATATGAATCACTGCATATGCGTGTAGATTGTAAGACTAAAATCCATTTGTGTAAGGTTGAATTATATTTGTTGTATGTGAAACCTCTAAGAGACTTCAATAATAAGATATTTAATTGCAAAACATTAAAAAAGTAAGTTTAAAATTTTATTGTGAGTTTAATGTGCAATGAAGAGAATGGCATACAACAGGTGTAATTTTGCCAGAAACATTGTATAATTTGTATCAATTATTTATATGTTCTATATGTATGTATCAATGTGTATGTAAAAAAACTTTGTAAAATTGTAAAACTTGAGAAAATTGTAACACATTCTGATAAATTTTAATAAAGAAGTTAAAAAACTACTTTTTGAAATTGCAACTTTTCAGACATACGTATTTGTGTACCGTCAAATCAATTTTAAATATTGTACATATTTTTTATACTTTTTTATGTATTTATACGTATGTATGTAGCGTTTTTAAAAAAATAAAAGCAAATAGCAGCAAATGATGATATAAAAAGGAGATGGTACCTGAGTACACTCCAGAAATTCTGATGCTGCTTGC